>SZWC01008679.1:22229-33998 GCA_023375785.1 Penium margaritaceum
CCAGTTCGGACAGAGCGTACAGACTGGACGGGCCCGAGGGAGACAAAGGAGGAGCGACAGGAGGTCATGTGATGGGTGGCCCCGGAATCAATGATCCAGAGGCCAGGTGATGCACGAGTGGAGGGTAGAACCAGGCAGACAGCAACAGTGCCACGAAGAGAGGAAGAGGATGGATGACCAAGACGCGAGGGGTACGTGTGAGTTTGCCACTCCTCAATCCAAGCACGATCATCAGGCATATCCCCTTGCACACCACCAAAGGCAGAGCCACGAAAAGTAACATCAGACTCACATGACAACACAAGGGGTTGGCCACTCACACTCTCACCTCCCTCAGTGCGTAGGTGAAGGAGCTCGGCCAGACGACGCTCGAGGGTACGCTCCTCGTCCCGGCGATCAGATGAACGCTCGGAGGAGAGATCAGAGGAGCGGTCAGAGTAATGGCCGTCATCACGAGCCCAATGAGGGACGGGGTAGTGAGAAGATGGAGGCCCGTAGTAGGGCCCAGACGGTGGTGGCACCCAGCCCCAAGGGCTGGAAGCAGCCGATGTTTGTTGAAGAGGGGCTAGTGCAGTAGTGAGAGTCAAGGAAGATGAGGATGATGAGGATGATGAGGACGATGAGACTGTCACTACGGTGGCAGCAGAAGCAGTTGTAGCACCGGCGCGTGCCCAGTGGGCACGCATGGAGGAGGCAAGACGCACATCATCACGGGATGCGGGAAATTTGGGCGCTGAGTGCCCAGTAGCACCACAGTTCCAGCAAGTGACATCAGCAACAGATGACCCAGAGTTCTTGCCACCGATTCCACCCCCACGCCCTCTACCCCCACGACCGCCACCACGGCCGGAGTCTGAGCCACTGCTCCCGTGACGAGAGGAACCTTGGGTGGAATACACAGAACCCTGAGAGGAGGGGGTGGCAGAAGAGGCTGCAGCTGTGGAAGAGGGTGAGGATGTAGTGACTGCTGTGATGGCGGCGCGATGCATGCGTTTGTTTTGGAGGGAGTTCCACCAGTCAGTGAGACGTGCAGCAGTGAAGTCAAATAGAGGGCCAATGCCCGATGGGGCATCAGCAGGAACAGGTGCAGAGGCAAGGCGCTCGAGTTCTGCCTGAGAGACATGAAGATAGAGGTCAGACAGCTCATGGATGAGCCCAGCAACAATGGAGAGGCAGGCAGAGAGTGGACCTGGGGCGGCTTTGCCAAGGTCCCTCAGAAGACGCAGACTGCGCGCCCAATACTCGTCTGCAGTTTCGTCCGCACGCATCTGCAAGGTGTTGAACTGCACGGTGAGAGCACTCTGAGCAGCATGCCCAGTGATAGTTTTTCTGCGGCGAATGAGTGCATAAGCACCCACAGGGTCTGCAGTGGCACCGCGGGTGGGGTCAGCATTGTATGTACCGATGTCATCTAGGAGGTTCTCGGGGCCGGCAGTGATGAGTGCCCGCACAGCACGGGCAGCTTCCGCTGCCTGGGGCACAAATGGTGGCTTAGCGGGGGAGTAGTACTCCCACAACAGTTCACCCTGAGCCCATGCACTGAAGCGTGTCTCCCAAGAAGTGAAGGTGAGCTTTGAGGTGAAGTGAGGTGGCGGTGTCTCAAAGTCCTTTTGACGTGCTGGTGGGAGAGCACCAGCAGAGGTTGTGCCAGTGGAAGGAGAGGAAGAGGAGGCATTGGTTGCACCACCGCTCGGGGGTGCTGATGAGCTAGTGGACACTGACTTGTCGGCAGGGAGGGTTGCAGCAAAGGCTGGGATAGAGCGGAGACGTTCGAAAACTAATGCAGCTACTGACGCGGCTAGCTCTTGCTGTGCATCACGTTCACACTCAAGTTCATCTTGCGCCTTTCGGCGCTCAGCTTGAGCCTCGCTAAGTGCGGCCTGAAGAGCCTCCAGCTTATCTTCTGGTCCAGGCATGATGAGAGCATAAGGGAAAATACGACTTGGATGAGGAAGGAGAGAAAGTGAGAATAAGAGGTCAGGGTGAGGGATGGTCTCACCGATCTAGTGCCGTGGCAGAAGGGTGAAGAGAGGAGCAACCACAGCTGCTACTGAGGAGAAGAGCACTGCCACCCACCCTGCAACCGCCACCGTCAGGTACAGAAGGCCGGTGACCGTGGCTCCGGCCACTGCTGCAGATGCAGATGCCACAAGGACCCCTGTGGTGACGTGTTGTGTCAGCTCACGTGGAGCACCTGTGGGAGTCAGGACAGCTGATGCAGTGGAGGAGCGGATGGAGCTGACGGCAGCTACAGTAGCGTCAGCTGCAGATGAGGCTGCGGTTGCTTCAGAGGCTGCTGCTGCCGTGACCTGAGTGGCGATGTTTGCTGCAGCTGCTACCAGCAGCGTAAGCGAGGCTGCTGCGTGAGCATATGCGTCTGATGCTCGTCCCATTGCAGTCTGAGTGGACGCCCTGCAAGCACGGGCAGTTGCAGCAAAGGTTGCTGCCGCCCCTGCTGCTACGTCAAGCACCGCCCCTGCAAGGCCGATGGAGTCCGTGTGCACAGGAAGCACAGGGACAACGCCTGGTACCTCTGGGATTGGGGTCGGTCCAGCACATGGGGCGGCAGCGGGAGACGGGCCGGCAGTGGTGTTAGACGTGGACGAGGATGTGGATGGTTGAGTGCCGGCTGCGGGTTGCATAGTTGTAGGGCGAGGAGGAGACGGCGGTAGATCGTCCGTCGTGTACACTTGATGGTTGATCTCCTCCTCGCGCGCAGCTCCTTTCCTCTGTAGATCCCCTTGCCAGTAGTTGGAGTCGAGCATGCAAAACCAGAGGGGTGTATCGTAGTCTGGGGGTGTAGGAGGGTTGTAGTATATTGGAGCCTTCCACCCGTAGTCGGCGTGGCGTGCGGCAGTCCAAGGAGAGTCGAGCTCCTCGTCAGGGGGTCCGTCGAGAGGTGAAGAATCCATGGTGGCTGCTGCAGCTACAGAAGCAGCTGACCTGCTGGGAAGAATGCAGAAGGGTTGTCGGCAGAGAGCGATATCCAAACCTCACGAGCACCTGAAGCAGCAGTGGGCTGCGGCAGGCAACAAGGGATAGGGACAGGTGCGCGAGAGAGAAGCAGAGCGCAGCAAGAGAGTGCGGTGCAGAAGGAGAGGGCAAATGATGCACACAAGCGCCATGGGTGACCTTGACGGCAGCCAAGAGAGGCTATGAGGACACGTGAAACAGCCGGGTAGGGTGCAGCTGCGAAGAGAGATGGCAGTTTACGGCAAAGCGAGAAACGCAGTGGACGCCCTCAAGACCACGGGAAACCGTGTGCAGCAACCAAGAGCAGCTGCAGAGAGAACGCGGCAGCCGGGTAACGGCTCACAGAGCTTGGAGAGTGACGGTAGATCCGCCCAGGCACCGCGGACGGCCGGGGATTCAGCCACGAGTCACTGAGCAGAGTGGTGGTGGAGCCGGGCCAAGTGTGAGGACCGGAGAGACAGACCTATGGCTTACGGCTGTGAGAGCCCACGAGAGTGCGAGTGAGCGAGAGGGCACTCGCACGGTCCTCAGAGACGAGACCGAGGATGCAGCTGAGACTGCCGCTGCGGATAGGTAGGAGGTGGAGGCCGTGAGCAGCTGCGAGAGTAGCTGCGGTGATGCGTGGACCACGGACAACGTGGACTTCGGTAACTCCACGACCCAGGACCGCTGAGCAGGGAGAAACGTGTCTCACGGCTCTGATCCCAGAAGTTACTGGGAAGTTGCATGCTAGCACGTGTGTATTGCTGTGGGTGAATGCGTCCAGGCACACGGGGCAAAAGACGCCATGGATGCGGTAACTTACTTGCAAGAACTTGCCGTTACACCGAGACAAAAAGTGAGGGGGGAAGCGAGAGAGACATGTACCGGTGAGCACTCACCCACCACGAGCATTGAGCTCGGGTGGGTGGACGCCGCCACCCGGGGGTCGAGCCCGACCTCTCGGAATAACCGAGGGCGGCTACTCACCAATGCACGGTCAAGACCGACATGGTGGCCCCCTAAGGATCAGCACCAGGGAAATATGCAGCTCCCCCAACACATGCAAGGCAAGATAAAATGATGCAGGGCACGGCATTGAGAGTGTACGGCCCTAGCATCTACCGCATCACACAGAGAGTCATAGAGAATTGTGAAGAATCATGCAATGGTAACATGGGTGCCAGAGAGTACCCCTGGGTCCAGCAGCAGCTTGAGGACGTTGACGGCTCCAGCCAAGATGGCTGCGTCAGACACCTCCCCAGGTAGTACCATTGTTAATCAATCTGTACACGGGTGTGTGGAGAATGTGTGAGACAAGTGGGCATAGAGTTATGAGTGGCCAACGAACTTCAACACTCCCCCATGACCCGCAGACAAGCAACCCACACACACAGAGAGAGGTCACAANGCCAGAGAGCACCCCTGGGTCCAGCAGCAGCTTGAGGACGTTGACGGCTCCAGCCAAGATGGCTGCGTCAGACACCTCCCCAGGTAGTACCATTGTTAATCAATCTGTACACGGGTGTGTGGAGAATGTGTGAGACAAGTGGGCATAGAGTTATGAGTGGCCAACGAACTTCAACACGTCTGGGGTGATCGGAGTGGACGCCGTGCGCGTGTCGCTAAGTAGCTCGGCAAAACGCTCCCCCAGAGTGAGGACATATCGCTCCTGATGGATCAAGAGCGTCCGACGAGCGCGATCACGAACAATCTGCATGCCTAGGAAGACTGTAGCCTCTCCCAGGTCTTTCATTGTGTACGTCGATTGTAGCACGCCCTTGGCCGCCTCGACAGCCTTTAGGTCAGGCGAGGCAATCAAGAGGTCATCGACATAGACCAGGATGGCTGCAAAGGTCACAGTGGTCTGGGACAAGAAAAGCGACGGGTCCGCAGCGTTTTGAACATAGCCCGCTCGTAGGAGCGTGCCGGTGATCTCCTTGTTCCAGCATCGAGGCGACTGCTTCAGGCCGTACAGCGCTTTCCGCAGCCGATACACGCGGCCGCTGCCATCCTCGAACCTTGGTGGCTGGACCATGTAGATCTCTTCTTCTAGTTTTCCGTGTAGGAACGCGTTGTTGACGTCCATCTGGTGGAGTTCCCAGTCGTGCTGGGCCACCTGGGACAACAGGCCCAAGGCCGTGGTCGTGCGTCCAACTGGTGCGAAGGTCTCAGTGAAGTCAATCCCCTCCACCTGAGAGAATCCTTTCGCAGTCAGTCGTGCTTTGTAGCGATCAATTGTGTTGTCTGACTTTAGTTTCTTACGCAAGACCCACTTGGCCTGGACTGCCTTTCGTCCGGGCGGCAGATCTACAAGATCGTAAACCCCATGTTCCTTGATAGCCTCCAGCTCAGCCTCGCATGCTACGCGCCAGAGTGTTGTGTCGGGTCCAGCCAGGGCCGGACGCAGTGTGCTGGGGTCCGACGTCACCCCCACCACACAAGGGTCAGGGGCAGCAGCATCTCCTCCGTGCATGGCCGAAGCATAGGCCGAAGACGGAGGGCCAACAGTGACTGTAGACTCTGCAGAGTCCACCGCAAGTTGACGCTCGTGAGCAAGGAGGGCGAGGCCTATATCGCAGCCGGGGTGAACTTCAGTGTGCCCCTGCACACTGAGGCCCAAGGCCCTCATGCCCGGGTCACCGCTATGCACGCTGCGAGTAGGACGCGGGCGGAGGCGTCCACCCTCACCTCGCCGGTATGGTTCCGGTGATGGCACAGCTGGAGCAGGTGGTGGACACTCGTCAGACACGGACACGGCTGGCGATGTGCCAGGTGATGCCAGCTCGTCGATTGGGCAGATGGAGGGTGAGGACAACGCAGGCGACGTGACTGGTGACGCAGCCTACGGAGATGCAGCCACCGTTGACTGTGCTGGTGATGCAGGTGCTGGAGACAGGGGTAGCACTGGGGATGCGACCGGTTACAAAGATTCCCGTACTGCAGGAGATGCTGACGGGCCGGTGGACGTACGTAAGACACGCGACGCGGTCAACGCGGGCGGCGTAGATGACGCTGGAGAGTTTGCTGGTGGATGGAACGGACCCGTGGTGCCCAGGCTGTCCAGGACTACACCATCGGTCAGCCCACCCCCCGTGCGCGCGTAATTGTGCCGCACCCAGGGGAATGCGACTGCGGGGTGTCCTCGGTGGGCACATCTCTGAAGGAGAGGCGCTCGAAGAATAGTGCGCCTCGAGACTCGACAATGCGCCGCCGACTGGGGTCCCAAAACCGCCAGGCTTTGGAGCGTGCAGCCACGCCTACAAACACACAGATGCAGCCTCTAGGGGATAATTTGGACCCTTGTTGTTCTGGTGTGAACCAGACGCAGGCAAGGGACCCCCATACGTGCGCGAGCCGGAGATCAGCACGACGTCCGTACCACATTTGGTACGATGTGTGTGTGTGTTCAGGAGGGGGCCATGAGGGATCCTGTTCCAGACCCATGTCATGTAAGCCATGCCCTCGAAGGCGAACGCTTCAGGCATACCGCTGTCTGTCCGCATGGAGCGAACCGCATCTTCCATGGTGCGGTTCCAACGCTCAGACACACCATTTAGATGTGGCGTGGCTGGGGCTGAGAGGTTGTGAAACACGCCCACCTCGGCAAAGTAGCGGTCCAGATCCCCCATGTATTCACAGCATCGATCAGAAGGGAAGTTTTGGAGGGTATGACCGGACTGGCGTTCGGCCATGACCAGCCATGTACGCACAGCAAGTGCAGCATCGCTTTTCAGGCGCAGACTTAAGACCTATCGCATGAAGCCGTCTGTGATCGTCAGGACGTAACGCCCTCTGTCATCCTCGAACTCCACAGGTAGGGGTCACAGGAGATCAGAGTGAACCAACTCGAGGGGCTTGAGAGCTCGTGAGTCAGACAGAGGGTATGTGGCACGA
The DNA here is from genome assembly GCA_023375785.1 of Penium margaritaceum. NCBI lineage: Eukaryota > Viridiplantae > Streptophyta > Zygnematophyceae > Desmidiales > Peniaceae > Penium > Penium margaritaceum. Next base: position 29,079 of record SZWC01008679.1, read on the forward strand.
TGCATTTTGCCTTGAGCACATTGTAGACAATCAGTCTTGGGCGGCACCTCAAAGGACGCCGCGTCAAGACCGAGCACAGGTTGTGTGCGAATCAGACGGTCTACAACATCCAAGTGAACGTGGCACAAGCGTCTATGTAGTAGACGTTGATGCTCAGGGGACAGCGTGCCTGTCACGAACACTCGTGTAGTGGGGGATGCAGTGACGGTGGTGGACGTGGGGCAGCTGGAGACGTGGTACAAGTCTCCAACTGCCTTGCCACGAAGCACCACATCAGCAGTGGCGCAAACAGAGACAGTGGCATCCTCACCGGTGAATGTCAAAGTGAGACCCATCCATGTGCAGGCACGTCCAGACAGCAAACTGAGTTCTAAGCCAGGCACATATAGCACGTTTGAAATGTAAAACGGCCCAGACAGCCCATGGAATTGCACCACACCTTCGTCCTGAAGAGGAACCTCATGCCCAGCAGCCGTACGCACAGACTTCACAGAGCCAATAGGACCAAGGACAACAAAGTCACAACGACGACATGTCATGTGATGGGTGGCACCTGAATCTAGGATCCAGTGGCATCCGTCACACGCTCGGGCGACGTGACTGAACAACTGCCAACAATGCATACGGTTGACAGGGGTGACTCAGCAGATGAGTGTTGTGTTGCACAGGCAACACGTACTTGCGACTCATCAAGCGAGGACAGATCGTCGTGACCTGCGCATGCTGCGACAAAGACAGCGGACAGACCAGCATCATCACGTGCAACGAACGACTCCACAGACTCAACGGCGCACTGTGCCCCACCACCACCATCACGACTACACATCACGGACTCAACAGACCCAACAGTGGAACCCCTCGGCTCAGTCAATGCACTCGCACCTCCCTGAGTTGTGAGTCAGAGAAGCTAGTGGAGCTCGGCGATGTCACAGGCCTGGGTCGCAAGCTGCTGCTCCAGAGGTGTCAGGTCGCTGGCACTTTCCTCGGCTGCATCAGCTCCTGGTGTAGACTGCATGTCGGTTGCGGCTGTGGTGTGTGCAGATGCCCGCTCACGTTGCTCGAACGCCTACTGCAGTCCTTGCGCAATCTTCGTCCAATTCTTTGGGAGCTTGCACTCCGTGTAACGGTGTGCTGCCCCGCAGTTGTAGCACTCCCACTGCCTTTCACGAGCCGGCTTTGCTTGCTGCTTGCCAACCTTGCCACCCCTCCTGTTGTTGTTTCCCTTCTTCCCTTTAACTGCCGCAACGGAACCAACAGCAGCTACGAGTGTTGTCGTCCGCAGTGACGACGGGAGGGAGGAAGGGGTGAAGCTGTGTGATGTCTGGACTGCTATGACGCCAGTGGCTGACGCGCCATGACGGGCGTCATTTGCGGCTCCCACTCCTGCCACGAGTACGAAATGCTTTGTGGCCCATGACAGAAGGAAGCCCCTGTCGGCCATCTCGTGAAGGCTGCTCAGGCTGAAGTTGTCGAAAGTCTTGGCATACTCGCGCCCAACACCGATCCTAATGGTGTTGAACGCCATGAGTTAGCCCGGTCCAATTTTCCCCAGGGCGCTGTACAGCCGCATCGCTCGTTTCCAGTAGTCAGCTGGCGCCTCATGTCCACCCTGACGAAGGGAGTTGAAGTCTGACAGCCGCTGTGATGTCGTCGCCATGGTAGCGCCTTCAAAAACCACCCTTTTTGAAGGCGCTACCATGGCGACGACATCACAGCGGCTTCCATGCCTCGAGCGGGTCAGCTCCAGCTCCGGTGCGAGGATCACCAAGAAAGGGTTCGAGGTCGAGGGTATACTCCTCCGGGATGGCCTTCAAGAGACCGTAGGCGGCGCGAGCGGCGGTTGCTGCCTGCAAGGGGTCTATAGTCTGGTACTGGATGGTGTAGTACGGGTACACCCCTTCACTGACTGCCCACATACGGAACCGCAGCTCCCACGTGGCGTAGCTGTCCTCCTGTCGGTAGGCGGGGGGTTCGGTCTCAAACCATTTGGGTGGCTTTGTCGTCGGCAATGCCGCCGGGACCACCTGCGCTGACGAAGGAGACGGGGGGCCTTCGTCCAACCCCAGACTCATGTGGAGCATCTTGTCCTCTAGGGAGGCCAGGTCTGCGGTTGTCCTGGGCATGTTGCTAGGGCCTGCTTCGCTGATTGATACTCCCTTACGCCCTGAGCGGGTTCGACGCCGCTTTTCCAAATGTGCGAGACGCAGGCGTAACATGCCTTCCTCATCGCTTGCGTCTGATTCTGACTCGGGCAGCTGGTCGGACGGTTCAGCATCGAATGCTCCTAGAGGCGCATCGACATCAGCGGCGACGGCACTCTCAACAGTCATCTTGCCCTTGCGCACAGCGTTGCGGAGTAGCTGTTGCTGCTGCTTCTGCTGTTGCTGCTGCTGCTGCTGCTGCTGCTGCTGCTGCTGCTGTTGCTGCTGCTGCTGCTGCTGCTGCTGCTATGCTGCTGTTGTTGTGGCTGGCCTGCATCCCGAAACAGCTTGAACAGATCAGCCAATTGTTTGGCCGTCTGTTCAGCCTGCTGAGCCTGCTGCTCACGCAACTCGCGTAGGTCACATGCCAGCGAGTTTGGACTAGACGGGGATTCGTCCCGCGTCACGACCGGTGTGTCGCCAACCACGCCGGAGGCGGCAGCGCCAGCATTTGTAGTGGAGCTGGTACTGCCGACTCCAGCAGGTGCGTCCTTAGGCATGTGGTCTGGTGGAGTGCCGCAAGTGAGGTTTTGACTGCCGCTGGCACCACTGTTGGGTGACTAACGCTGCCAAAAGAATTCGGTAGTGTTTACCCTGCCCCAGTGGGTGTGAGACCAATGTCAAGGCCTTTTTCAGCCTAGAAACCACCAATCGGCCTCCCTACGCTGCCGAGAAAAATTCGGCAGCGTTTCCCCCGCCCCAGTGGGCGTGGAAAATCTGGGAGAGGCCTATTTCAGCCTGGAAATTGTCGCTGGACCCCTCCCACGCTGCCGAAAAATTTTGGCAGCGTTTCCCCTGCCCCAGTGGGCGTGGGAAATATGGGAGGGGCTGTTTGGGACCACCGTTGTACCTGAACCACCCCCACCCAGCCCAGAAGTAGAGGGGAACCCAGCCAGCAGGGGGAAGGGAAGACCAAAGTGTGGAGCTGACAGCAGAGTACCGTTGCTGCTGCCGTCACTACTGCTCTATGCTGTAGATGCTGCGTGACCTCTCTGGCAGCTGCTGCCTACTCATGCAGTCTATGGCTGCCGCTGCTGCTCGCTGCTGCCCGCTGCCGTGGCTGCAGCTGCTGCTCCAGGCAACTGCCGCCGGTCCTACGGCTGCGCAGCTGCCACGGCGAGTGTGCAGTGGCAGCTATGTGGTGGTAACTGCGGCTGCAGCCCAATGCATCAGCTGCTGGCTACGGCTGCCGCTCGCTGCTGCACACCGTAGCTGCTACGGCTGCTGCTCCGTGCAGCTGCCGTGTATGCTGCGGCCGAGCAGCCATCACTGCGGCTGCTGCTCGCTGCTGCTGCCGCAGCTGCTGGCGGCCACTGCCGCCCCGCTGCTGTGCTGTTTCGCTGGAGCAACCGCTGCTCCGCGCAGCCGCCTCTGCGACTGCTGCTTCTGCTCGGTTGCCGCTGCCGCTGCTGCTCCGCGCAGCTGCTGGTCGGCTCAGCCGTTGCTGCGGCTGCTGGTCAGCAGATCCTCCCAGGATCGTGCTGTGCTTCCCTTGCACAGCGCGACGAGCTTTGGCTCGTTCTGCTCTGATACCAAAACAGTACTGCCTCACTTCTCTTCCCTCACGTGACCATGTGCACCTCAGTCCTGTGGTTAGAATGGTACCAACGAGGGTCAGAACGGTTGTGTGTGTGTAATGTGAGAGTGAGAAGAGGGAATATGTGTGGGCGGCGGGTGGAGCTCGCTATGCGAGCCCACCCGTCGGCCGGTGACGTGGGGCTCACCGGTGCCCACTCGAAGTGAAAGGGGTAACCCCCCTCGAGTTCCACAAATCCCCAAGAGCCCAATCCTGAAGTTTGGGTCTAAACTATGCTAGTCTAAACTACCACCGTTTCACAAACAGGACAGGACTATGTCACAAATCCGCCGAAGCTCAAACATGCATTGGTACCAAGGTCGACAGTGTTTGATCAAGGAATGTGCGCTCCAGGAGAGAAGGCCAGCACGCGTGACGGCGGCTGGAGTGCAACCTGTGGCTGCTCGGCGGACTCGCGTCTGCTCCCCCAGGCTTCAGGAGCCTCCGCCTCATCAGGAGTCTGCATGGCAAAGGACGTGAGCCGAGAGGTCACATTACGTACATAACATCTCTTTGCACAGAGCACAGCGCATCAAGCTTGATGCAGTGATGGTGAGATAAGGCTTTGACATGCAACGGCTCAAGCTGTTGAATAACAAGAGTTGCGGGTTTGTACTCCCAAGTAGGGTGGCCACGTGCACATTGTTGGTGTGTCAGTCGTGGTGACCTCTGGACTTCACACCTCCACTGCATGCCGGGACACCCGACGGCTCCTTTGACTATTTCAACAAGAGCAAGAGGGCCCTTACCAATTTTCCAAGGTGTTGTTGGTGACCACCTCCCCAGGTCCACTTCCTCAATGGCACTATCCTTGCGCGTTCATGATGCAATTGCGTGGAGTTTCTGCTTCTACACCGCTTCTTCCCGTTCGTCATTCGGACAACCGAGGAGCCAGTACGCTTGTCCGGTTCTCTCTTGCGATTGCTTTGGAGCTTGCAGCCGAGTTATCCTATTTTTTTACCAGTTGGTTGGGCGCGTGCGCTTAGTTGCGCGCACGTGGGTGAGACTAGATACATACACTCGTATATTCCTTCCTAACTGATCCTCTACTTTTCAAAGCATTTTCATCGCCGTCTCTCCACCTTGCAGAGTATTGTCTATCACGTGTTCTATACAGTATGCCCTCTCACACAAAACGTTACT
>SZWC01008679.1:41223-51343 GCA_023375785.1 Penium margaritaceum
AACGGGTTCGCTGCTTGTAGCCCGTCGATCACAGCGAGCATCGGGCTGCGAGCAGCTATAGCTGTTGTTGGCTGCTGCCGGCTGCTTCTTGCTGGCGCTCCTGCTTGCTGTTGTTGTTGCAACTACTACCGACTACTGCTACTGCTCGCTGCAGCGGCTGCTGTAGCCTGCTGCTGCTGCAACCTGCTGTTGCTTCTGCTCGCTACTACTACTGTTGCTCGCTGCCGCTGTACCAACTGCTACGAGCTGCTGCTCCTGGCCGTCGATACTGCTTGTTGTTGCTTGCTGCTGCGGGCTGCCGCTGCTGCAACTTGCTGCTGCTGTCGGCTGCTGCTACATGCAACTAGTGCTCGTTGCTGTCTATCACTACACTTGGGTGACGTTGTAGTGTGCATCGTCGCTTGCAGGTGTCAGACGCGGCCTGCCACTCACCTCCTCGCGTCACGCATGGGGATCAGTGCTACAGGAAAAATCCGGTAGCATTTCCCCTGGCCCAGTTACCGTGGGAAGAAATCTGACGCCGCCACCAGGCGGGTCAATGCTGCCGGAAAAAATCCGGCAGCATTTCCCTTCCACTGGCGCATATGAGGGACCGCCGGCGTTGTCTGGCACCTGTACGTCAGTCTTCTATTGCTACTATTGCGCTCTGGCTCTGATACCAAACTAGAAATGCTAGGCAGCAAGAAATGCGGCAGCGGTGTTATTGATGCAGTGTGCGGGCTTCCACGGAGGTTGCTTAAGTGTGCTGCCCCCTCAGTTTGCCGCTTTAGAGTCTAAGTCTGGATGCTCCGGGTTTGTTACTCAGAAATGCGCGCGCTAGTGTTAGCGCCAGAGAGGAGCTGAAAACTGAAAGTTACTGATTAGGAATGAAGAATGAACAATAATGGGAGACCCCTCCAAGTTCTAGCTTCCCCCGAGCTCTGTAGAGCTTGTTACTCAGCTAACCAGCTAATAAAAAAACACACCTAGACCTATTTTCTGGCAGGCAGGGTTCTCTCGGTGAGCCTTGCCAGACGGCCGACAGCCCAAAACCCGGGCATCATCAGATTTTCTTGAAAACTGGACCACACCATGATACCAATGCTCCAAATGCAGTGGTGTGGTCAGAAACAGCTAGAAAAACATCAGCAAAGAGTTATCACTGCCCGAACCCAGGTAGTGCCTACGATGGTCTATGATGCCAAACAGTACCACGCATCATGAGAGATGGACCCTAGGCAGAGCATGACGTTGCAGACGCAATGGTACAGTCAGATCCAGCGCTAGACGCATGCAGACAGCATCTGCAATGGCAGTGACCGCCGCCAGCCCGACCGTCGAGGAGGCCTGTCGATGGAGCTGAGGACGTTGCCGGAGGGAGGAGGCTCTCGCGAACTACGAGTAGGCCTCAACGTGCGTCGGCTCCACCAGACAACACTCCAGCAGCGTCAAATTTTGCCGTCCGCCCGCTCATCACCTCGCTGACTGCTCGCTGCACCTAACTTGACTATCCCGTGTGATTGCTTCTCCCTGATACTCTTCGCTTGTCACCTCATCCCCGTCCATGGCGTTCTTTGTCTAGCTTGGCTCGTGCCTCTCCTAGTTCCCTAGCTCTCTATATGAAGAGGCATATCTACCCTCATGTAGCAGCTGCTGGTAAGAAAATGCCTGGAAGCTTCCTAGCGATATTGCCGCTGACTAGGCGTCAGTGCCTGGTCAGACGGTGACGACAGTCACAAGTCGTGCACACAACGGTGCAAGGGTCTGGCTAGGGGACACAAGGCAAAGTGTCAGAATACTTCAATAGCATTTTCAGAGAGAAATGACAAATGACAGGTCCATGGCATAAGCACCTGCCGCGACGCACGGCGGGTGTCGCACGCGGCAGTGCAAGGTCTGTCCTAAAACCAGCCCAAGTGCACTATTTTGGCTGTAACTCTGCGTAGACAAGTCAAAACGCTACGCCGTCTGAACCTAGACGTGCAGAATCTCAAGCCGGACGTTATGACTGGCCACATGCATGCATCCGGTAACAAACGGTGGACACACAATGCAAAGACATGCAAATCGGGCCCACGACGAGTCCACCGATGAAATCCTATAAATGTACACAAATTGCAGAAGGTCCCAGACAGCATCCAGGACTCTGGGGTGACCGACGATCAGCTCCGAGCAGGTAGTCCACCGCCAGATGACGCCCCGGTGCCATCTGGGTCCGCATCAGGGATCTGCACTGGCATGGACACGGCTGAGTGGTCACAGCAAACTGTACAGGTCGACAGGAACGTCACAAATCACAATACTTACCCATGACCCGATGGTACGCATGTCTACACACGTGCAACACTGAAATGAGTACAACAACAAGTGCAAAAACAGTCATGAAACAAACACATACACACCCTGTACTCAACCACTCTTAGGCAAGGGGCGAAGCCTAGTGGAACAAATGGCCACCAGAAACTTCTCGCGCGCCAGTTCCTTCGTCAAGAAGTGAACACGCTCCATGTCAGTGCCGACCCAAATGACGGAGATCACGTGTCGCTCCACCTGATCATGCATGAAATGATGCGCAACCGCAATGTGCTTCGTACAAGCATGAAAGACACCAGAGTTCTCCGCAATGGCAAGAGCTCTCTGGTTGTCAAAACGAAGCACAATGGCAGGCACTGACTGACCCAGCTTAAGGAACAGGCGTTGCAGCCACTCTGCCTCAGCAGCACCTACACCCAGAGCAACATACTCTGCCTCCAATGAGCAACGTATAATGCACTCCTGCTTCCCACTCCGCCAAGACTCAGCGCTACCACCGAGCAGGAACACGTAACCGGTGCAACTTCGTCCATCTGGGCTCGAGGCCCATTCGCTATCGGTGTAGCCGTCAAGAACCACCTAGCACTGCCGGCGAAAGCAGAGTCCAAAGTACAGTGTGGAAACCACGTATCACACCACTCGCACAGCCGCCTGGAGGGCTCCAGCACGTGGAGCCTGCGAAAACTGTGCAAGGAGGTTGACAGCAAAAGCAATGTCGCGACGTGTGATAGTGGCCAGGTACATCAGAGATCCGATGAGGCAGAGGTACAAGGTCACATCCCCTGTCTCCCCTAGGTGTGTGGGATTGTCCACCTTCAGGACGTCCTGCCCATCAGGTGTGAGAGGTGTGGAGGTCATTGGCACTGTGCCAAGGAGGTCACTGAAGCGCTCCCCCACATCGCGTGCGTATCTGGCCTGATGCAACAAAAGTGTCTGACGTCTACGGTCTCGTACAATCTCCATGCCAACAAAACACTGTTGTAGGACCAAGGTCCTTCACCCTATACGCAGTCTAGAGGACCACCTTGGCCTCCTTCACGACCTCCATGGAGGGAGACGTGATCAGGAGGTCGTCCACATAGACCAGGATGGTAGTGAACCGCTCAGGCGCCTGTTGGATGAAAAGAGAGGGATCTGCCTCACTCGGTACATACCCCGCACAAGTAAGAGTGCCTGTGATCTCCCGGTTCCAGCACCGAGAAGACTGCTTGAGTCTGTACAAGGACTTGCGCAAGCGCCAGACCATGTTACGGTCCTCAAAGCCTGGTGGCTGTGCCACGTAAATCTCCTCATCCAGAGAGCCATGGAGGAACGCATTGTTCACATCCATCTGGTGCTGTTCCATGTCATGCTGAGCCACCACACCAAACAAAGCGTGAGCTTAGGTCATGCGGCCGACAGGGGCAAAGGTGTCAATGTAATCAACGCCCTCGATCTGAGAGTACCCCTTGACGACCAAGCGAGCCTTGTGGCGTTCCAGTGAGTCAACCAGCTTCACCTTCTAGCGAAAGACCCACTTCACCTGAATCGCCTTCCTCCCAGGTGGAAGGTCGACTAGCTCGCAAACTCCGTGCTCTCGGATGGCACGAAGCTCATCCTCGCAGCGCCAGGCGTTGGCATCCTCCAATGAGAGGGCGTCCCTCATTGTGCCCGGATCAGGCGCCAACAAGGGAGAGCTCTGAGTGGTGAGTGCACACGCCTCATAACTGAGCCTGAAGACCACAAGGTCAGCAGCTGCATCACAAGCGGTACGAAACTCGCGAGTGACGAGATCGTGCCCTACAGGACACGCTAGATGTATCTTTGTGTGATCTGTATGGACACTCAGGCCAAGGGCCTTTGTGCCGGGATCGCCACTCGCAACGCTGCGAGGGGAGTGCCTGGGTGCGGTTACTGACACTCGCTGGGCTACGAAGCCCAACCGTCGAAGACAACCACTGGGCTCATGCGAGAAGCCTGGGCTCAAAGGGCTGACCGTAGGCTCAGAGACAGGCATGACCACATCCAGTGAGGACTGAGGCACAGGGGCAAGTAATGCAGTGGGAGGAGAGGCTTGTGAATTGACGGGAGACGCAGGACAGGGAGTGGCAGCAGGAGCGTCCACACAGACAGGAGTACCGGTGGACAGAGGGACACAATCATGGGTGTCTGTGGGGCGCGAGGGTGCAGGAGAGACGACAGGTTGGACGGGAGAGGTCTCTGGGCCGACAGCGATGATCGTCGGGTCATCAAGAGCCGGAGACCGAGAAGTGGGTGGGGCTCAAACGGACACATCAGCCGTACGAGAGGTGCTCGTAGGCTCAGACTCCCCCATCCATCGAGAAACCTCACATGTAGGAACGTGTGTGATAGACATCGACATAATCGAGGTCAGATTGCGGTAGGTGAAAGACTAAAGAAAGAGCGCGTTGCGGGACTCAACAATGCGGCGACGGGCGGGGTCCCAAAAACGCCAGGCCTTCGACCGCGGGGAGATACCAACAAAGGCACACAAGCGAACCCGCGGAGAGACCTTGGACCCCTGCTGATCCTCCGTGTACTACACAGAAGCCATTGAGCCCAAGACACGAGCAAGACGTAGATCGGCACGGTGGCCAAACCATAGCTCATACGGTGTAACGTGGTCTGGATGAGGACCGTGCAGGAGGCGGTTCCAGACCCACGTCATGTAAGCGAATCCTACAAAGGCAAAGGATTCCGGGAGACCGCACTCAGACCGCATAGCACGAACCGCATCCTCCATGGTGCGGTTCCAGCGCTCAAAGACACCGTTCTGCTGAGGAATGATAGGAGCAGAGACCTGGAGAAAAATCCCGCGCTCGGGAAAGAAACTGTCCATTTCGCCAAGAATCTCGCCCCCGCGATCCGAGCGGAAGATGTGCAGCGAGTGGCGAGACTCACGCTCAGCCATCACTAGCCAGAGACAAACTGCGAGAGTGGCATCACTCTTCTCGCACAGGTAGACCCACCACATCCAGGTGAAGTCATCGGACAGGGTGAGGACATATCGGCCCCGATCGGATAAGGACTCGACAGGGAGAGAACCGAGAAGGTCCAAATGGACCAGCTCGAGGGGACAAAGGGCTCGAGAACGGGAGTCAGGGTAGGTGTAGCGATGCATCTTACCTTAAGCGCAGAACAGACAATCAGTCTTGGGCGGCTTCTTGAAAGAGGCCGCGTTAAGACCGAGGGTAGGCTGTGTCCTAATGAGATTTGACACAGTGTCGTAGACCACATGACACAGACGTCGATGCAACAGGCGCTGGTGCTCAGCAGATAGGACACCAATGACAAACACACGAGTAGGAGGGGAAGGGGAGTAAGGTGAAGAAGAGATCCGACGAACACGATACAGATCATCTACAACAGAAGCACAAAGAACAACAGTGCGAGTGTTAAGTTTAGTCACTGTCACGGAGTCGGCAGTGTGCTCCACAGAGAGTCCCATCAAAGTGCAGGCACGCACAGAGAGCAAGCTAAGCTCGAGGTCTGGCACAAAAAGCACGTCGGCGAGATACAAGGGGCTCGACAAACCATCGAAGCACACAACCCCAACACCCTGGACTGGCAAGGACTGACCAGAGCGTGTGCGAACGGAGAGAACAGACGCCACAGGATCGAGGACAGCAAATTCACTACGACGACATGTCATATGGTAAGTGGCCACTTACCACATGACACCTGAATCACGACTGGAGGACGTCACGGTGCAACGGGCAATGGAACACTTGGCTGCAGACGGGCGCTCGGTGTTGAAAATTCGCCCCTCCGCATGCCCGAGTGCGGCGCCAGGAGGCGCCGACGAGCCGCCAGAAAGTGGAAGCTCTGCGCCGACGGATCTGGAAACCCAAGGATTGCTCAGATCCTGAAATAGATGATTGCCCCTTAAATTTGACGAGTCGCTCGATCCAGTGGAAGTTGTTTTGCCGGAATCGGACAAGTATCGAGGGAGATATGGTCTTCCAAAGTTGGGGTATGCGCAGCGGCTCTGGGAGCCGGCTGCGACTCGAAATACCGTCGATAATCGACAGGAACAAGTAACAAATTTACCATCTAGAGAAATTGCTCCGATAGGCCTGCCAAGGCGTCCGGTGGATGATCCACCTGATCCGGCGGATCATCAACCGGATGTAGTAGTACAGGTTGTTACTAAGGGACTTAGCCAAAAACCTGGCTCGACGTCCGAAACTAAGTAGTACGTTTTGTTACCTGGGGACAGTCAAAATTCTGACTGAAGGTCTGCGGACATGTTTCGAACCTCGTCACACCCCATCACCAAATGCGACCCAAAAGTGGGGAGAGTGCGTGGAAACAGTGCAGGGGACCCCCACACCATGTGCTATGGGAGATGCGCCTTGGGAAAGGCGCTTCGCACGTGAAGGAAGGCGCCACGGCGAGTGGCGGCGTCAGGCTTCTGTGGTGGGTGAGACCTGTGCTTCGACAAGCATAACTTGGGCTACGCTTGGCCGAATCGCGCACAGTTTGTAGCGTTGGAGAGCTCATGACTAGCCCTATAAATGTTGTGATCATGTCCATACTCAAACACTAACGCAAAACGATGTTATTCCCTTCGCAAACTTGCTTTCTCTAAATTCCTGCTCACATAGCGTGAGGCGACCAGAAAGCTCACGCTCAGTCTCAGATTCGCCCAAAACAGTAGACGTGAACCACAAGAGACGTTAAGACAAACGTCGGGACCGCGCCACGTGGATCCATCCTGACACTCGGCAATAGAGGAGGGAGAACGACGAAGGGCGCACAGGTGAGACTCAAAAATCCAATCTGTACTGTCAGGCCCATCATCATCACATGCCAGCTATGCTCCCCCACACGAGTCCTCACGAGAGACGAGAACAGACCAACAAACAGTCAGTGAACCACCCGGCTGTGACGACACACTCGTACCTCCTTGAGAGCGAAGCGCCAAGAGCTGACGGAGCTCGACGATGGTGCGGTCACGAGGGTCTGGGTCTCAGCTGCTCACCGGTGGGGAAGCGGGAACTGCTGCAGTCGTGGTCGTCGCGTGACCAGAGGCTGTGCTGCTCGACGCAGACTGCTGTGCGTGTGCAGCCTGAAGACCGCGAGTGATCCGCGCCCAGTCGAGCGGCTGCTGGCACTTGGTGTAGCGATGAGCGCCTCCACAGTTGTAGCAGTAAACAGTGCGACCACTGCTACCGCCTGGTGACTCCTGCTGCGGTGACTGCTACTGGGCCAAGCCACGCTTCTTTTTTCTCTTCTTCCCCTGTGTTGCTGCTGCCACACCCTGCGTCTGAGTCGGGGTAGCTGGGGTGGAAGGGGAAGAGGACGGCGTGCCAGCGGATGGAGAAGTGAACTGGGAGAGAGGCATTGGTGGTGACGCGATGACCGGTGCAACAAGTGAACTCTTCTGGTGGGCGACGGCTGCCTCACTAGCGGATGTCACCTGGAGGAAAAGCCGATGCGCCCAAGGGAGAAGCTAAAGGGAGGTGGAGAAGGGCTTGACCACGGCGTCGCTATACCTCGTGAAGATGTCGGCTTGCTCAAGACGGACTCCGATCATGAGAGTGCGAAGCGCCCACAACTGTGTCCCTCCTGCGGTCCCAAGGCGCATGTAGATGCGCATGGCGCACCGCCAATAAGCAGCTACGGGCTCGGCAGGTTCCTGACAAAGGGGGTGGAAGGCGCGGATGTGAGTTGCGCGGGTGGCGTGCTTCTCTGCAGCAAGCAGGGACAATGCCAGCTCCAAGCCCCAATGTGGGTCAGCACCTGCGCCTGTGTCGGCATCTCCAAGGAAGGGGCAAAAGTCCACGACAGTCTTGCGAGGCATGGTATAAAGGAGTCTGCGCATCGCCCGAGCCGCTGTCAGCAGCTGAGCACGGTCCGTAACCTGGTGCTGACTGTGCTAGTAGGGCCAAACTCCCTTTGAAGTGGCCCAAACCTGGACGAGGGTCTCCCAACAGTCAAAGCTGTCCTCGCTGACATATCGTGGGGGCGGTGTCTCGAAGTCCTTAGGTTGCCGCTCCGTAGGGAGAGCAACCACAGGATGGGAAAGACGAGGGACGGGGAAGACATCGGGACGAGTAAAGTGGCCGAGGTAGGTCTCAGGCGAAGATCGGATCTCTGGGAACAGGGAATCGGAACGCGTCTGCAACTGGCGAAGACGCTCCTGAAGTACGTAAATCTCCCTGTCGGGAGTGTCATCGTCCATGCCTGGCATATCAGGGTCCTCCTCCACAAGATCAAGAACTGGCGGGTCCTGTCGTGCCGCTCTCCTCAGTGTAGATGCTCACTACCGTGCAGAACGTGTGACATCTCCGACTCCCCCGGAAGTGTGCTGTGGGGCCGAGGACTGACTCCGAAGAAGATCAGTGAGCGTTCGGATGGCATCGGTCTGTTGCTACTGTAGGTGACGTATCTCATCCTGCTGACTCCGCAGGTCCGCAATGGCCTGCGAGCGTGGGCTCATGACCCCGGAGGAGGAGGAAGAAAGATCTAGTGGTCCTTTGCTCTTGTCACCGGTCGGAGCCATGTCAGCGCTGAGTATGGGACCAAACGTCAAAAATAGTCCGAACGAGAAACCGACAGCGTTTCTCGAGGAGTTGAAACGTTCACAAAAACGTGAAGCACTGTCAGTGCTCGGAGCCGCCGCCGCAAGCTGCTGTTGCGAGCTGCTACTCCTTTTCTTTTTTGTGTACAGGCTGGCAGCCATACACGGCTCCTACTGCCACCCGGTGGTGCTACTGCTACAACTACTGCTGTAGCTAGTGAATGCCGCACCTCACCCAATGTGGTGTTGGGGACTGAGTGATGATGTCATTGTTGAAAACAGCTGCAACGAGTCCCAGGATACGGCGGCGGCGGTGACTCTCACTGATGCTACCGAAGCTGCGTCTCTGCAGCGTAGCTCATCGAGAGGGGTCTCGCTCCTCTGATACCATATGAAAATGTGTGGAACCTTCCTAGCGATTTTGCCTCTGACTAGGCATCAGTGCCTGGTCAAACGGTGACGACAATCACAAGTCGTGCACACAACGGTGTAAGGGTCTGGCTAGGGGACACAAGGCAAAGTGTCAGAATGCTTCAATAGCATTTGCAGAGAGAAATGACAAATGACAGGTCTAAGGTATAAGTGCCTGCCGCGGCGCACGGCGGGTATCGCACGCAGCAGTGCAAGGTCTGTCCTAAAACCGGCCCAAAACCACTGTTTTGGCCGTAACTCTGCGTAGACAAGTCAAAACGCTATGCTGTCTGAGCCTACACGTGAAGAATCTCAAGCCGGACGCTACGACTGGTCAAGTGCATACATCCAACAACAAACGGTGGACACACAATGCAAAGGCATGCAAATCGGGCCCACGGCCAGTCCACCGATAAAATCGTACAGGTTGCAGAAAAACTGCAAAAGGTCCCAGGCAGCATAGAGGACTCTGGGGCGACCGTCGATCAGCTCCGAGCAGGTAGTCCACCGCCAGACGACGACCCGGTGCCACTTGGATCCGGATCAAGGATTATCACGAGCATGGACACGGCCGAGTGGTCAAATTAAACTGTACAAGTCGACAGGAACGCCACAAATCACAGCAGCTGGTAGGTGGAGCCACCACCCGTTAGTGCTCAAGCGCCAGCTAGGTCCGCATCAAGGATGGACATAGCCGAGTGGTCACAAGAAGTTCCCTTGCTCTCTCTATGAGTTGGCATCTCTACCCTCATTTTGCACGAGCATGGACAAAGCCGAGTGTTTCCAAGAAGATGTACAAACAGGCAGGGATGACTCACGTCACAATAGCAAACGTGTGATGTGTGTGTGTGTGTGTGTGTGTGTGTGTGTGTGTGTGTGTGTGTGTGGGTG
>SZWC01008679.1:62020-77729 GCA_023375785.1 Penium margaritaceum
CAACCCAGAGAGGCCGAGCCACACGCACACGCACGCACACGCGAACGCGAATGTCCTCGCACAAGCCTCTCGTTACCTCGGTTCACCTGGCGGCCCGACGCCGCGGCGGGCGTCAGGACCAGCGCGGCAGCGAGGCACGTCACGACGATGGAGAGCGCAGCGGTGACGTCGCGAGGAAGGAGACCGCGGTGAGCCATGTCCACAGACCTGTTGCCGCACTCCTCTCTCGCTCTTGCTCTCTGCCGGGCGGGGGGTGTTCTGACGAAACGGTACAGCCTGTGACAGCGCTCCAGACCAACAGTGGCTGCGTTTGTGACTTGGGGAGATCGCAGAGGGAGCGATCCCGACGCACGGGGTTCTGCTCGCCGGGGGGGGACGATGTGCCGGCCGCGGTGCTGTGCAGAAGTGTAGCGCGGTGGAAGATGCTGCTGACGGCTGACTATGGAGCAACTGGTAATGAAATATGTGGCCTGCGGTGGTTGAGCAAAGGCGGCCGTCACGGCGTCGCCTCTCTCGAGGCGAGGTCAGCGCGACGTGACACTTTTCCGTCGCTGGTCGCGCAGGCAATCGAGAACCGATCGGGAAAACATTATTGGCGGTGCCTGTGGGTGCGTCCCACATCGCACGCAATCGCTTGCGCACATCACTTTCAGCTCCTGAAGATTTTTCGCACAGCCGACGATGGAAGTTACAAGTGTAGGAGACAACACCATGCCATCGACTTACGAAACAAATCACCGATATGTTGACCGTTTCGACATTCCTCTGCTGCAAGATTACAGATGAAACATTACTTCCCTTCCAGCATGATCTCAGGTAGTTGACAGCACACTTTCCATGCGCATAATGACATCCCGGACGCCACATGTCATCACTTACGCTGCAAATGGGTGATTTCTTCACCGTTTTCACATCTTCCTCCATAAATTGTGAAAACTAACTAGGTCAAAATTTCATGAGGGTAGGGTCATTAATGACCGTTGCTACTGATCGCCTTGTATTACATCCTCATTCTTCTTCAAATTAAACTAGATGTCCATGTCGCTCAAATTTCAGTGTTTTCCTCTCTTCCCTTCGTACTTGTGTCATTAGATGACAACATAATAACCATACATCTCCCGATCATTGGCAATAACATCAATTTTGACCCCTTTATAGGAGAAGATTTTAATATGTCAACAATTTCTTCTACATGGCTAAGGTGAAAAAACAAAGATCACAATCCATATCATCTACTAAAGGCTTAAACTAAATTCAAGAATACGAATGAAAAACTCATTTAATGTGAAACGGAAATATTAAAAGTCAAAATCAACCACTAGAGACCTTGAACAAAACAAAAATCTGTCCTTTCAAATGCAAAACAGAAAAAAAAAAAAAATAAGAAAAACACATTCCATTCAATGGAATGAGAAACTCCATTACATGGTTGCTCCTGTCGAGCCAATTCTTGAAGTTATTTCGTGCACATCACCCAACCCCATCACCAACAACCCACTTCATTGTTTCCCAAGAGTCGTCAAGCATATGTGATGGATTTATACATAATCTTGTTCAGATAATGCAGTAATGGTAAATTTATAACTTCTTACACTCTCAAGCAATCCCAAAAACTATGTACAAGCAAAGAACATGGCTAAAGGCACATTTTGTAAAACGTGTATTATGAAACTGATACAAAAAGCCATACAACTCCTCATATGTGTTGTTTCCTTAATTTTTATGGCCCATTACACAACCACCTCTAAATTTAATTCCCATTTGACCAAAGGCATTACAAGTAGTTGTCCTGACCAAAGATTTTCTGTTTCACAAAGCTTAGATGATCTCCCAAAGTGTTAACGAAAAAACAAAGAAGAGTTGTTGATATTTCCCCTCAACTCATAAAAATTCTTTGTGGTGATAAAATTTTATAAATATGTGAATGGATATTTTTTAAACCCTAGTACATGTAGTTGATCCCTTTAAGGAGTATCTTACAACACAACATTGCATGGAGCATTTGATTCACATTACCTAAACCCCAAACATGCATTTTTCACGTCTCATCATCTACTTCTATGCACTCAACAATTTTCATGTATTATGATTGGACCTAATCCAAATAGTGGTGTTCCAAGTTTCATCATTCCTCAAATCATCTTTCACACTTCAACTTCTACTTGTGAATCTCCTACTCTATGCTTTGCATAACAATGCACTCCACTCCCCCCATCAAGAAGTGATCCACCGTTGCCATTTTCATGATAAAATTCAATGAAGGAGATCATAAAGCAATGTAACAATTACGAGTAGTAGCCATTTCTTACGTTTTTACATTTCTTTATAATTTTGATAAACTCTTTTAAGTCTCACCTAAAACATCATTCTTTGGCCAAAAATCAAATTTTATTGGATAAAACTATGATAACATCAATACATGTGTAAATCTATATATTTTGCTCTAATTTGTCCAATAGAGCACAGATGACCCAACCTTTACATGTGTTCCATCAGCTAGCAACAAGTGATGCTCCTTAATTTGTTATAAAATAGTAAAAACTTTTTTTACTCAACTTTGAAGGAAGATTATTCACAACAAAAATCATGATCAATGATTGTTTGAAAGTGTTTACTCTTTTCAACCCTCATTTTTTCTTCAACATTTACCGTTACCTTTAGCCAAAGCAAGTTTTCAAGTACTAGTGGAGAGTAATGTACGTGAGGTATTCTTTACAACAAAATGTATCAATGTTTCCATTTATTTTCACTAATGATAAATTTTAATAAATTTCAGCTTTTCTCTCAAAGTTTTGGCCTTTTTTAATTATGCATAGACATGTGACAGAATCGTTTGGTAGACTAAAGAGAGACCAAAGGAGCAATACATTGTGGGGATACTAAGGTATCTACAAATATCTTGGGATTAAAAATTGGGTAAATTCACCCCAAAAGTAACTTTTTCATAATTCATGGTAAATTAATCAGAGGACTACAAAATTTGGAATTTACATGATGTTTATTATGTGGGTTATGTATAGTGAACATGCATGAACTACCTCGTTTTTTTAATTTTTTCCCACCATTTCAACCATAATTTATGCAAAAAGATGAGATTATGTGATATGTAGAAATGTTACAAATGTTTGGAGAGGGGTTACTTACAAATGGGTTGTATCTCCTAATGTTGGATCTTTTGACTATATAAATATGCATAACTTGTTCTTTCATTATACTGATGCATGGATACTATTATGTACTATGAAACTAATTGATGTTTTTTTCTATCACGTAATGTTTTTTTGTGTAAAATATCAATGTTTGGAAGTCGTCCGTATTGTAAATGTTTAGTGGAGATAATAGATGTTTTAAGACTTTTATAAAAAAAATTCTTCTACATAGTCGGTGGGAATAGTTGTTAATGAGACATATCGTTTTTTAAACATTCATTTTTCATCCTTGAGTCATTGTTGTTCACGTGAAGGCTGCCAAGTTGATCTTGCTATATTGCCTTGATCTTGAATCTTTTTCTTTTTATTTAAATTTTCAAGATGGTAGGTAGCTGTTTTTACGCATTGGACGTCTGTGTGTTTGATATTTGATGGCTAGATCGGTCGACAATTGAACTAGCTTTGAGTCTCGTTCTTAAGTTGCAATCATAGCCAATGGGATGATTGTGTTATGTGGATGAGGAGGTTTATCTGGAAAGTTGGTTACGCCTTGCTATCATCGGCCTCTTCGCACTATCTATTGTCTATGGAACAGCTTTGCACTTTCTAGAGGCAACATTCCACCGCGAATTGCGGGCATTGTGTTCGCGGTTTTCGAGGTTCTTCATTTGCTTGACCTTGGCGGAAATTGCTAACCGGCTGGTATTGATGGTCATGTGGAAGAGGTGGAACGAGGTCAAATGGGGCACACCCTATGGCCTGTGTTTTGTTTCCTTCTTAAGAAATTGAACTTATATTATCTTTTGTCTGCATGTAAACCTCTGTCACAGCATTTCATTCCAAACAAAACCTTCTTAAATGCCACACTTTTCAGCTGTCGCTGTCAAGGGATATCATGGTGTTTTCCACGGAGCTTTGACAACTTGCCCGATAACTTGCGACATGCAACCTGGCTTGACTGTTGTGCAGCCGCAGTCGCTTTTCCAGGTCGTTTGAAATATCTCGTTGGATCTGAACTTGAATTGAGTCGCTCATCGACTCAACCGGTTTGCCGTCTCGCTGTCTTCATTCACTTTCCTTCCAATCTTCCTTTGTGCGCGTCTGGACTCGGAAACGAAATGTCGACGCGCCTATCGATAGCGGTGTAGAAAACCGACGCTAAGAGGAACCGTTTTCCTAACCCTCCCTTCACATTTTGAGGGGGGACTTCTACGCTTTCAGTCTTAACATAGGCAGTCAAGTCCGCGACATCTTACTAGAATTGGACATTGAAGAAAATGAAAGAACCCGCTCAACTGNCATGCAACCTGGCTTGACTGTTGTGCAGCCGCAGTCGCTTTTCCAGGTCGTTTGAAATATCTCGTTGGATCTGAACTTGAATTGAGTCGCTCATCGACTCAACCGGTTTGCCGTCTCGCTGTCTTCATTCACTTTCCTTCCAATCTTCCTTTGTGCGCGTCTGGACTCGGAAACGAAATGTCGACGCGCCTATCGATAGCGGTGTAGAAAACCGACGCTAAGAGGAACCGTTTTCCTAACCCTCCCTTCACATTTTGAGGGGGGACTTCTACGCTTTCAGTCTTAACATAGGCAGTCAAGTCCGCGACATCTTACTAGAATTGGACATTGAAGAAAATGAAAGAACCCGCTCAACTGTACATGGTGAAGATAACATAACGAAAGAGTCACATTTTTGATAAAAATCAGTGTATTTATCGAGACGAACAGCTTTGCGCAACGCCGCAGCCAGAACAGAACGAAAACCAACCCGTACAGCGGACTGCAGATGCAACCGCCCTCGATTCCGTCAGTCCGCCGGGTCGCGGCGTTCCTACATAGCACGGATGCGTCATCGTTTCGTCGTCCGAAGGAACCAGTATTGCGCGAGAGGGATTTGGGATAGTGGCCTGTACGCAGAACAGGCCGAAGCGGCGAGAGGAACGTCAGACGTGACGTGCTAGCGGCGAATCGGGGCCGTGCCTGGGATTCGATGAATAGGCAGCGCCTATCGACGCCACAACTTTCGAGGCGCCTTTATGGGGATTCTTTTCTGAAATGCCTTCTGAATTACGGATTGGAAGGTCGAAGAAAGGTTCGATAGCTGTAAACCGACTTACATGACCCATCCAGTACATGTTCTTCTTCATATTGAGTCATAATGTTGAGAAAAGTTTCCTGATGACGTCATTTATTAATTTATAGTTGAAAAGAGCCGATAGGCGCTGCCTATCCATGGAATGCCAGGCACGGCCCGGGCGCGCAAGCCAAGCAGCCGTCCGATTCTCCTGGACTTCCCTTGGCCGCAGGTGGGAATTGGTGAACATGAGTGAATACGGGTGAAACCGTTTCGCTCACCCACGCACGTCCGCGACGAACACTTTTGCCTTGTCTCGCGTCATCTGACAGAGGACGCGGTGTGTCCAGGAGTTGAGAGGGCTCATGAAGTGGGTTTAATGTCGAAGAAAATATCCAGATACCCCGGGTCCAGAAACCAAACTCGCCAAACCCCCCGTCGCCAAAATGTTTAACACAGGTCGCCCCGCCTCTTATTTTTTGATCACAAAAGCCCCTTCTTCACTTTTTTGTTCACAATAAACCCCGCGATGGCCCCCGGGGTATATTGTGCCGCTACAATATACCCCGACATGAGGGGTATATTGTAACATCACAATCTACCCCGTTTCCTTATTGAGTTGTCTAAGGTATTTTTAGCATTTTTCGTATTTCTCGGAACACGTCCTAAGAAACAGATGGAAAAGCCTCTTATCGTTAGGTGTCGTCTTTGAATTGCTGGCGTGTTTGTTTCCCCCGCCCCCCCCCCCCCTCCCCAAATGACGCTGTGCAATGTATCCGTCCCCCCCCCCCCCCCCCCCGCATTTTTGGAAGGTCTCATTTACTTCATAAATGTTTTTCATAAAAATAAGATTTTCATATTGAGAGATTACACTGAAGTCGCAAAATGGAAATGTTTGGACAATGACCACGTACCCGACGGGGTACCTTATCACAGGCAACCTGGCTGCGGGGCGTCCTGAGATCAAAGTTTTGAATTCGGGGCTTATGGAGATCAAAAATCGAAACACGGGGTGAATGAATATAAAAATTCTTCGAACAGGGTGGATAGCGTTTTCGAAAATCCGGAACGGGGTACCTCGTAACTTTGCCGTTTAATGTCACTCACCCAGTCCCACCTGCGGCCCTTCACAGCCGAAAGGAGCGCCTACTGATGAGAATCTTCGTCCGCGGCTGGAAGCGGCGTCTGAGTCGTATACCCACCTGTCTGTCGACTGAAACTCCGAACCCCGGATCGCTGAAGAAAACTACGATAGTCATTTCGGGAAATCTCCCACATAGTACGCGTTCGGACAGAGGTAATGTCCCGCACCACAATTTCAGAAACTTAGACCACTACATGCCACAAGTTACGATTTTTACACGCAGAACACCATGATTTCCGATTCTTGATCACATTGAACTACAGATTTTTGGGGTTGCGTAGTAACCCTATGCAATCGGTTCGGTATCCAAGAATCAGCACTGACGTCAGAAAATCCGCTGCACAAGGACTTCCGCGACGGCAATTCTGTCTCCGGTTGGTACATCTGTCCACCGACAGCCCATCGAGTATTTTCTAGGTATTTTTTTCACCACTTCTGTTGTGTCCGGAAGACAGGCCCTCTCTGAGCGCGATTTTCCCTGCGGAAGCGACTCCCAGTCCGAGAAATACGTGTGAATCGGACAGACTTCCCGCAGCAACCAGGGTTTTTTCCGAAATAGATACTGGACATCGCAAGCAAGCACTTGACTTCACTGGCGACGACTTCTCGGACAGGAGGGGAAGGTCGAGCAAAACTCGTTTCCATGGCAGATAACATGTTTGAACCCGGCTTCAGTCTACTACTACGTAACCCCGATGCAAGTCTGCGTGCAGCCAATGCCACTAGTTTGGTGATCTCAATATTCCAAGAGGGGCATATAAGACGTCACTGTATACCCCGCAAAATAATGGCTTTTCATGAAATCTTATTGCTGTATTTATTTTTCATCGAAGTCAACCTTTCCCTTTCCATTTCAAATAGGGGTGAGTATGTTAGTCGATATTTGCAGAAACTTTCCGCAGATTTGACGTTATTCGACCGTCGAACCTGAAAAACTTCCACGTGCGTAACACGACGAAACTTCATTTTTGCGTGGGACATTACAAGGGCCTGTTAGTCTAAATGTTTAGATAAAATTCTATTGAGAACAATGCGGAGAAAAATCTAGATTTTAAAAAGAGAGAAAGCAACTAGACAGAGCAGATGTGTTGACGCGTACTATAAGGGGCATATGGAGATGTACATCGTGCACGCTTGGCTACTGGTGAGCTACTTTCGGAAACCGTGGCTTCTTATGATTTAACTTCGGATAATTTCCCAAAAAATGGATCACGTCGCGGATAGCCTACTTGAGTCAGAGAAGCGTGGCACATTGTAACTTTGCCATAACTATTTCTAGAAGCACTCATCCTGTTCAAAGCAGGCCTCAAAAACATTCTTTACCCCTTATTTTGTCATGCATTGCCCTCACCTACCTTGCCTTCGATCAAAGCATTACATCTTCCCCCACCACCAAAAATGGGCATCGCTCGCCCCTACAGCAGATGAAATGACAAGTGTCAAAATGATTGAACATATATAAACAAGTCTCTAGTTATGAATGAGGGAAAGTCGGGGTCGTTGGGTTGACCGTCCAGCGACACGTGTCAAGTCGTGTCCAGAGTGATCAGATTCGAGAAGTTCCGTGGAGAAGTCGGGGGGCTTCGATGATTGACGGCGAAGATGCAATGTGAATGTTTATCAATCTAGATATGTCTCGATGTGTCGAGAAATCGTCCGAAAGGTGAAGACACTTCTGTTGTAGATTCTCGAAAGTGGTCTGAGTTGTTGGAAAGTGCAAGAAGGTTCGTTCCTCGACAAGGGTAGTTGGTCGAATTGCCCTTGACCGTCGAAGTGAAAACCAAGGTCTCAACATGTGGTAAGCTATTTGTGTGAGGATGGTAATGTTGTGATTTGTGACGTTCCTGTCGACCTATACAATTTACACCTACCACTCCACCGTGTCCATGCCCGTGCAGATCCCTTATGCAGATCCAGGTGGCACCAGTGTGTTTTCGGGTGGTGGACCACCTGCTCGGAGCTAACCGACGACCGCCCCAGAGTCTTGGATGCTATCTAGGACCCTCTACAGTTTTTCTACAAAACGTAGAAGTTTATCGGTCGATTGGCCGTGGACCCAATTTGCATGTTTTTGCATTGTGTGTTCATCGTTTGATGCCAGATGCATGCATTTGACATGTCGTAGCGTCTGGTTTGAGATTGTGGACGTTTAGGTTCATACGACTTAGCATTCTGACTTGTCTACGCTCAGTTACGACCAAAATAGTGGTTCTTGGCCGATTTTAGGACAGACCTTGCAGTGCCGTGCGTCGTGGCAGGTGTTTATGCCGTGGACCTGTCATTTGTCATCTCTCTGTGAAAATTCTTTTGAAGCATTCGGACACTTTGACTTGTGTCTCCTAAGGAGACCCTTGCCGTTCAGTGTACAACCTGTGGCTGTCGTCATTGTCTGACTACGCATTGACGCCTAATCAATGGATGTGTTGCTAGGAAGCTTCCACGTATCTTCTCATGGTACTAGAGCAGCAAAACAATTTTTGTTGAGTTGCGTAGCAAAGACACAGCAGAGAAGCTGTAGTGAGCGTCACCGTTGCAACCAATTCACTAGGACCTGTCGACGTCACCTGACTACCGCCGACATCACTCGCCTTCAGCACGTGAGAGTGCAGCAATAGCAGCCGCTAGCAGCAATAGTATTAAGGGGGGAAACCATAGCAGTGGGCAGCCGCCAGTAGCGTCTGGCATCTATGCTAGCAGCAACAACAACAAGCGATAGGTGCTGGAGGCGGCAATGGGCAGCAGCAGCAACAGTGAGCAGTGAGCAGCGAGCAGCCAGTAGTAGCAGTACAAAACGGTGTGAAGCAGTAGTAGCATTGAGCAGCAACAACAGTAGCAAGCACCAGGAGGAGGAGTAGTAGCAGCGTAATAGAGCAGTAGCAGAGCAGCAGCCAGCAATAGCAGTAGCGCTGCAACACAACAGCAGTGCGCATCTATTGCGAGAGCTGCTGCCATAGTTGTGTAAGCAACCACCTGGCTGCTACTACAGGCGCAGGCGCAACAGCAATGGCAGTTGAGCGGAAGGTACTCCACAGCTTTTGTGTAGCTTCTACGCGGCTGCCGCGGTACAGCTGTCCCCTGCGCAGGGAGGCAACAACCACGAGGGTTGTCAAAAACAAATGTGCCGACATCAGCATTTTCCTTGCTGATGTGATCAGGTCCGTGCTGATGTCAGCAAAAACCTGCTGATATGAGCACTTTCTCAATAAAATTCTTGGGTCAGAAAGTCAAACATTGCTAGCATTTGAACTCCTCCAGAAACGTTGACTGTTTTGCAATCCTACCAGTTTGACATTCCGGCCAATATTGAGCGCTGACATGGCTCCGGCGGGTGACAAGTGCAAATGACCACTACATCCCTCTTCCTCCTTCTTAGGGGTCATGAGCCCACGCTCGGAGGCTATTCAGGACCTGCAAAGCCAGCAGGATGAGATGTGTTGTCTATAGGAGCAGCAGAATGACGCCATCTGTGCGCTCACTAAGCTTCTTCGTGGACAGTCCACAACCCCACGGTTGACCTCCGAGGGAGTCGGCTATTTCATACCTTTAGCACAACGGTCTGCATCTATNGCTGATGTCAGCAAAAACCTGCTGATATGAGCACTTTCTCAATAAAATTCTTGGGTCAGAAAGTCAAACATTGCTAGCATTTGAACTCCTCCAGAAACGTTGACTGTTTTGCAATCCTACCAGTTTGACATTCCGGCCAATATTGAGCGCTGACATGGCTCCGGCGGGTGACAAGTGCAAATGACCACTACATCCCTCTTCCTCCTTCTTAGGGGTCATGAGCCCACGCTCGGAGGCTATTCAGGACCTGCAAAGCCAGCAGGATGAGATGTGTTGTCTATAGGAGCAGCAGAATGACGCCATCCGTGCGCTCACTAAGCTTCTTCGTGGACAGTCCACAACCCCACGGTTGACCTCCGAGGGAGTCGGCTATTTCATACCTTTAGCACAACGGTCTGCATCTATACCAATGACAGGACCAGGACATGACCCTCCACCTCTTGATCCTTGGGATGAGGACCCTGACATGCCAGGTATGGCGGATGACGCTCACGAGAGCAAGATTCCCGTGCTTTAGGAGCATCTCCGTCAGCTTCAGACGAGTTCTCGGCCCCCACAAACATCGGACTCCTTTTTTCACAAGATCGGATCCTCGCCCAATCCCTACCCCAACGACTTTCCCCATCCCGGTGTCTTCCCCATCCCTCGTCCTTCTCAGTCTGTGGTTGCTCTCCCTACGGCGAGCCAACCCAAGGACTTCGAGACACCACCCCCACGATATCTCAGCGAGGACGACTTCGACGGCAGTCGACAAGTGCAGTAGGCGGCAGCTGCTAGCAGCTGCTGGCAATTGCTCTAGCAGCAATGGCAGTGGGTTGTAGCCGCAGCAAGTGGCGGCGGCCAGCAGCAGCAAGCAATAGCAACGGCATACAGCAGAAGCAGCCCGTAACAGTGGCGCGACACAGCAGCAGCGCAATGCTACCACAACTGTGCAAGTAGCTGCGCGCCTGCTGTTACAGGCACAGGCGCAACAGAAGTAGCAGCCGAGCAGAAGCTGCTACGGAGCTTCCGCGCAGCTTCCATGCGACTGTCACAGAGAAGCCGCCCAATAACCGCGAGGGTTGTCAACAAGAAAAGGGTGCTAACATCAGTGTTTTCCTTCCTGACGTCATCAGGTCTGTGCTGATGTCAGCAAACCCTTCCTGACATCAGCACTTGCCTTGGTCAAGTTTTGGTGTTGGGGGGTCAAAACGTTTCAGGGTTTCAACTCCTTGAGAACCGCTGACGGTTCTGAAATCCGACCGGTTTGACGTCACGGTCGATACTAAGCGCTGGCATGGCTACGACCGGCGACAAGGGCAAAGGACCATCAGACCCCTCTTCCTCCTCCTCAAGGGTTATGAGCCCACTCTCACAGGTCATTGCGGATCTGCGGAGTCAGCAGGATGAGATGCGTCGTCAGCAGCAGGAGCAAACTGATGCCATCCGTGCGTTCACTGATTTTCTTTGTGGTCAGTCCACGACCCAACAGGAGACATCTGGGGGAGTCGGCGGTACCATACCTTCTGCACAGCAGTCAGCATCTACACCGAGGGGGGCAGTAGGACAGGACCCGCCAATTCTCGATCCTTTAGATGAGGATCCTGAGATGCCAGGGATGGAGGATGACACGCACAAGAGGAAGATTCGCGTGCTTCAGGAGCGTCTCTGTCAGTTTCAGACGCATTCCAGTTCCTTGTTCCGGAATGTCCGATCCTCACCTGATCCCTACCTTGGCGACATTCCTCACCCCGGTGTCTTCCCCATCTCTCGTCCTTCCCAGTCTGTGGTTGCTCTCCCCACGGAGCGACAACCCAAGGACTTCGAGACACCGCCCCCACCTTATGTCAGCGAGGATGGCTTTGACTGTTGGGAGACTCTCTTTCAGGTCTTGGCCACTTCAGAGGGGATATGGCCCTACGATCACCGTTCGTACCAGGTTACGGACCGCGCTCAGGTGCTGCCAGCGGATCGGGCGATTTGCAGACTCCTTTATGCCATGCCGCGCAAGACTTTCATGGAATTTCACCCTTTTCTTGGAGAGGCCGGCACAGGCGCGGGTGCTGATCCACGTCGGGGCTGGGACTTGGAATTGTCCCTGCTTGCTGTAGAGACGCACCCCACCCGCGCACCTCATATTCACGCATTTCCCTCCCTTTGTCAGGGACCTGCGCAGCCCGGAGCCGATTACCCTCAACGTGCCATGCGCATCTACATGCGCCTAAGGACTTCAAGAGGTCCACAACTCTGGGCGCTTTGCTCGCTCATAATCAGAGTTTGTCTTGAGCACACAGACATCTTCTCGGGGTATAGTGATGCCGTGCTTGAGCCCTTTTCCACCTCTCATTAGCCTCTTTCTTGGGCGCATGAGCTTTTCCTCCAGATGACTTCCGCCCGCGAGGTAGTTGTGGCCCATCAAGAGAGTCGACTTGCTACAGTGGTCGTCGCGTTGCTGCCGACGCCCCTCTTGCCGTCCACTTCTCCATTTGTGGGCACAGCCTCCTCTTCCTCCTCCACCCCGGCTACCCCAACTCAGATGCACGGTGTGGCAGCTGCGGCACAAGGGAAGGAGAGCAAGAAGAAGCGTGGTTTGGGCCAGTAGTAGTCGCAACAACAGCAGTCAACGGGCGGTAGCAGTGGACGTACTGTCCAGTGCTACAACTGTGGAGGTGCTTGTTGCTACACCGAGTGCTAGTAGCTGCAAGACTGGGCACGGATCACTTGCAGTCTTCAGGCTACACACGCGCATTGGGCTACATCGAGTAGCATAGCCTTTGGTCGCGTGACGACCACGATTGCAACATTTCTTACTTCCCTACCGGCAAGCACTGGCGACCCGGACCCATGCGACCGCACCATCGTCGAGCTCCATCACCTTCTGGCGCTTCACTTTTAGAGATGTGCGAGTGTGTTTTCACAGTCGAGTGGTTCACAGACTATTTGTTTGTCTATTATTGTCACTCGTGATGACTCGTGTGGGGTGGCACAATTAGCATATGATGATGATGGGCTTGACAACATCGATTGGATTCATGAGTCTCATCTCTGTGCCCTTCGTCGTTCCTCCTCACCTATTGCTCAGCCCCCGTCCAAGGCCGAGTGATCCATTGCCTGTTGTATAGTGACGTCCTCCGGTCGAGATCCTGGTGGCACTTTGATCATCGATTCTGATGCCACTCATCACATTACCTGTCGTCGTAGTGACTTCGTTGTCCTCGGTCCTGTTACATCTATTCGCTCTGTTCGCATAGGCTCACGTCAGTCCTTCCTGGTCCAAGGTGTTGGGATCGGGAATAGTCCGTCTGGCTCCTTGTATCTTTTCAAGGTGCTTTTTGTGCCGAATACTAAACTCAACTTGCTTTCTGTGCGTGCCTGCACACTGTTGGGACTCTCTGTGGAGCACACAGTAGACTCTACGACTGTGACAGCTATTGATACTCATACTGTTGTTCTTCATGCCTTTGTCGTGGATGATGTGTATCATGTTTCTTGGGCTTCTTCTTCTTCTTCTTAATCCCCCTCTCATTCTGCTCATGTGTTCGTCATTGGTGTTCAGTTTGCTGAGCACCAGCGACTGCTGCATCGTCACCTGTTTCATGTGGGTTCTTACACGATGTCGAATCTCATTTGGATATATCCCGCACTCAGTCTTGACGTGACTTCTTTCGAGAAGCCGCCTAAGACCGATTTCCTGTTCTGTGCTTGGGGTAAGATGCATCGTTGCACTTACCCTGACTCTCGTTCTTGAGCACTTCGCACCCTCGAGTTGGTCCATTTGGACTTTCTTGGTCCTCTTCCTGTTGAGTCTTTGTGTGATCCGGGCCGAAAAATCTTGACCTTGACTCATGACTTCACCCGGATGCGGTAGGTCTACAGCCTGCGCCAGAAGAGTGATGTCGCTCTCGCGGTTTGCCTCTGGCTAGTGATGGCTGAGCATCAGTCTCGCCACACGCTGCATACCTTCCGTTCGGTTTGCGGTGGCATGTTTCTTGGCAAGATGGATAGTTTCTTTGCCACGCATGGGGTTTTGCACCAGGTTCCGCTCCTGCTACACCTGGGCAGAACTGTGTCGCTGAGCACTGGAATCGCACCATAGAGGATGCGGTTTGTGTTATGCGGTCTGAGTGCGGTCTCCCAAAGTCCATCGCCTTTGAAGGATTGGCCTACATGATGTGGGTCTGGAACCGCCTCCCACACGGTTTCCCTTCCGGACCACATTACACCGTCCGAGCTCTAGTATGGCAACCGTGCCGATCTGCGTCTCGCTCGTGTCTGGGGATCCATGGCTTCTGTGTGGTACACCGAGTACCAGCGGGGTTCCAAGGTCTCCCCGCGGGATCGCTTATGTGCCTTCGTGGGCATCTTCCCGCGGTCGAAGGCCTAGCGGTTTTGGGGCCCCGCTTGTCATCGCATTGTTGAGTCTGGCTACGCACTCTTCTTTGAGTCTCTCACCTACCATGATTTGACCTCAATCATGTCGCTGTCCATCACGCACATTCCTACATGTGAGGTTTCTCGACGGATGGGGGAGTCTGGGCCCACGAGCACCTCTTGTCCGGCTGATGTGTCCGTTCGAGCCCCCTCCACTTCTTGGTCTCCGGCTCTTGATAACGCAGCGATCATCGATGACGGCCCACCTCTCCAACACAGCCGAATTCTACCCCTGTTCCCTTGTACCCCACAGGCACCCATGATTCCTTTCCTGTGTCCACCAGTAGTCCTGCCTCTGTGTGTGGTCGTGCCTCGACTCCTGCTCCTACTGTCACATCCAGTCCCGTGTCTCCCATACACGCATCTCCTCACACTGTATCACCTGCCCCTTTGCTTGAGTCCTCACCAGATGTGGTTGTGCCTGTCTCTGAGCCTGAGGTGAGCCCCTTGAGCCCAGGTTACTGGCGTGAGCCTGGTGGTCATCAGAGTTGCCCTCGATGCCCGATGGAGGAGACCTACATCGGCCTCGGTACATCGATCCGCATCAATGCGACATCGATACCGATGGTGCACACGAGGGGCACTCGGGTCCAGCCGACTGCGGATTTTCACCACCCGGGCACCGACCACCTAGAGTCTTGTGGGGATATCGGAGGGGTCGAGTTCAAATTTTTGAGTTGCATGTTATCACATTCATGCACCGCCCATGTACAGCCATTGCATGCCACGCAGTCATGCCATTTGGCATGACTCTGCCTTAACATCCAATGAGGATGCACGTCATCTACCAACATGACGTGGTTGCTGATATGCAACCATAGATTGACATCCAAGTGTCATTCCACCCTGGTTATGTGGATGGTTTGTTCAGCATGAACCATGTTGTACCTCGTACAAAAGCATATTTCCAGCTTATCCTGCTTTTGCGGATCACTAGGTGTCCACATGCACTAAATCCACGAATCAATCTACACCGTTGATCAATGCATTGATATCCGGCGGACATCTATGAATTGATCGACGGTGTCGATCGATTCTTCAATTGACACCATGGCGGTCAGTCTCGGCTCAACAATGTCCGGCATCCCCCACGATCCCTTCCGTGTCTCGCGACAGTTAGCCATTTGCGTAGACTTTAACCAAGTGCAGTCACATGCCATTGTACTCTTCCATGTCTCGCAACAGTTAGCCGTTTTCGGCTAACTGCCGAGGCACGTTCTGCCATGGCTTCACCTGCTGGAGGTTCCCAGCCTCCGAGTTCCTCCAACCAGGAATCCACTGCTGCATCCACAGGATCTCCTTTGCCAGTCTCAGCCATCTCCACGCAGTTTGATGCTTCGAAATGGAACCCGCCAAAGAAGAGAC
>SZWC01008679.1:77859-95586 GCA_023375785.1 Penium margaritaceum
GCTCACAGGTGACTTCGTGACAAAAGAACTCTCAAAACACTGCGAGCCTTTCCCTACCAAGGCCAAGAACCCAGGATTCATCTGTGGCTCGCGCGCCAAGAAGCTTGGCGGAACATGCGACCGGATTCGTGGTCATTTTGCGTGCAACAACCCAAACGTTGGGAAGTGTCCCCACCCGCGTCCAACCTGCCAAGATGTGCTTGGTCTCGATCGCTACCCACCACCACCCGCCGGATGGCAACCGTACAACGTCGCACTGTACAGAGGAGAGGTGAAGGAGTGGGGGACAAAAGAAAAGCAGGTTTAGTGGCTGAAGCTGTGCGAGCAGAAGCAGGAGTCAACGGCCGCTCTTGGCAACGTGGTGCTGGTGGACTCCAGTGATGAAGACGAACATGGGAGGGGGGAGTAGCGTCAGAGGCAGCCGGCATCAACACGACTGGAGGGTGAGATTCCTCTATTTGATGTCAACAGGGCAACTTCTTTCCGGCAGTCCACAATGGTTGAGCATTCCGACTGCTCGAAGAACGAGTGGTGTCAGTTGGACATAGTCAAGTTGATGGCTATTGGTGCACGACCTATCTATTTCTGCCGTGAGCTAGTCCTCATGGAGGTTGTGAAGTCTGCAAAGATAACCAAAAATGCTTTCCGTCTCCCCAGCAGGACAACTGTGGTAGAGCAGCTGCTGCCAAAGCTTGACAAGGAGCTTGAGGAGCTGGATGCACCGTACAAACAGGGGTGTTCAACCTACGGCTGCAGTTTGGCAGTGGATGAATGGTCAGATCAGCAAGTGAGGCCGATCTACAACGTCATGGCTGTGAATGCCATGGGGTCACCACCTTCACCTTTTCTCTTGAGATGCAAGTGGACTGACTAGAGATGCTGATCACATCGCTTCCATGATTGAAGCAGCAATTGACATGGTGGGGGAGGATAAGGTGGTGTCAGTGATTTGTGACAACGCATCCGTAAACAAAAAAGCATTTTCTGAGCTGAGGGGAAAGTATCCAAGGTTGTTTTTCCAAGGCTGTTGTGCACACAACATTGATTTGATCATGAAGGACGTTGGGAAAAGTGCATGGGGTGCAAGTATGATTAGGAGGTGCGAGAAGGTGGTTGCATTTTCCAGGAACAACGCGGTGTCGCGGACTTGGCTGAAGGAGAAGACGGGTGGCAAGGTGCTGAAGAACAAATGCGACACCCGGTTTGCCTCGGTGCAAGACATGGTTGAAAGGCTGCTGGAGCTGAGGGAAGAGCTGGAGACGTTGGTGGGACTGGAGTTGTGGAAGAAGATTGGGTCTGAAAGAGATTCTGGCTTCCGGCCTAGGAAGCGTGAGGTGAGACGTATCATCAGGAGGAAAGTCTTCTGGTTGCAGGTGTGGCAGCTGAAAGATTTGTTGCAGCCACTGAAGTAGGTGTTGCGGCTTGCCGACAAGGCGGGTGGAGGGGCTGGGGAGATCTATGAAGGATTGTTGGACTGTACAGAGCAGTTGACGGCATTGTTGGTGAAGAAGGGTAAGAAGGGGAGAAGGGTGGCTGAGGCTCATGTCAACTTTGTCCATGGCCGGTTGGAGCATCACTGGTCCAAGGTCATGTCTTGTCCACTATATGCTGCCGCTCGTCATCTGCATCCTGAGCACTTTGGCAATGATTTGTCAAAGGATTCACACACATTGCAGGCTTGGCAGTTGGTGGTGGAGGCACTGGTGCTGGAGGACAAGCATGACGAGGTGATGAAGGAGATTGGTGCCTTTCAGAAGGCACAGACAATGGTTGAGCTTGACCCCATGGTGACGCCACAGAAGAATGCAAAGGCAATAGCTGCCGTTGCCAAAGTGCAGTGTGGCATGACGTCTGCAGTGGAATGACATGTCAACTGCATGTGTCACCTGCCTGTAGGGCCCAAATGAGCAAAATTGACTTACGCGGTTGCTATCATCATCCTCGTATATGATAAGGACGTCAAGAAGACAGCATTTAGCACCATACACGGCCGCTCCAAGCTCACGGTTTATGCCTTTTGGAGTCACAAACCCCTTTGTAACATTCATGGCGGGCGTTCCTCAATGATTTTCTCATCGTATATCTTGGCGAAATTCTAGTGTAGAGTTGCACCTCGGAGGAACACAATGGACATCTTGGAAACATTCTTGAGTTTTTGAAAAAGAGAGAAACTAGTCAAACTCTCGAAATGCGACTTCAGTCACTGTCCGATCGAGTTTTAAGGCCACAACATCGGCTGCGAGCGCATCACCATGGACCCCAAAAAGGTGGAGGCGGTCACTGATTGGCCAACGTCCAAAATGTTTTCATGAAATCCAACTACTTTTGGGTTTCTACAACTAGTTTTAATCCATAAAGGACTACGCATGGGTGTCACCGCCTCTCCCCAATATCACCCCAAAAACCACCGAGTGGAATTGGAGGGACAGTGAACAAGCGTTCAACTCTTTGAGACATTCTCTGATCTTGGGGTATTCCTTATGATTGGTAGATCCAACGATGGATTGCATCATGGCCACCGACACGTCCAATTGAGCCATTGGAACCGTTCTTGTCCAAAACAACGGTGGGTAAGAACAAACGCTTGCGTAAATGTCGCAAAAACTACTCAGGCCAGAACTCAACTACGCAGTGCATGATGAAGAAATGCTTGCAAAAGTGCACGCCTTCAAGACATGGTTATGCTTCCTGGAATGCCAATGACGCACCGTCTGCACTGACCATCACACGCTAAAAAATCTCAAGACTCGGCCAAATCAAAGCGTTCGACAATCGCGATGGATGGAGTTCCTCCATTCCAACTTTGACTACAACGTCCAGTACTGGCCTGGAAAAACTAATCTGGCAGAAGCTCTGAGTCGGTGACCACACTAATTAGCCAAGATCAGCACGTTGCTCATCAAATGAGACCCGTGCCTTGTGAGACGGTTCTCAGAGGGATGAAAGGAGTTTGACAACCCCTACAAACTCATATACAAATCCACCACTTTCATTGTAACTAGTAAAATCCCCGTTAAAATGGTGTACGAAAAACTTCCCACGACACCGGCGAGATTACAAATTCAATGCAACATCCATGCTGTCGACATCCACCACATGTACTTTGCAAGTATTTGGGTAGAAACACGGTACAACTTCACAAAGAAACAAGTAGCAAAGAATCGAGCAGCCGAACAACATCACAATAGTGATGTGTTGAATGATGACATTTGTGTCCTCATCCGCGAACATCAAACTCCAAGGACAGGAGCTTGCCAAGCTTAGACCCGGTG
Organism: Penium margaritaceum; assembly: GCA_023375785.1. NCBI lineage: Eukaryota > Viridiplantae > Streptophyta > Zygnematophyceae > Desmidiales > Peniaceae > Penium > Penium margaritaceum. The sequence goes on from SZWC01008679.1 coordinate 81,132, forward strand.
GCTAGGACCGTTTGAGATTGAGCGAATGCAAACCCCTCTCCTTGATCGACCACGCCTGCTCAAAGGCATGATGATTCATCCTGTCTTCCACATTAGCATGCTCAAGCACTACTGGGATCTTATCACAAATTTCCCTTGCAAGACGTCACACCACCACCTCATGTAGAAGAGCACGTGATTGATGGTATCCTCGGATATCAACACTGTGGGAAAATGACACAGTGGTCAATTGGCACAGAAGCGACGCCGTGCACAACATTTGGGAGCCCTATGACAGCCTCTGAGACGTCGACTATCTGATCGACGGTTTCTATCTTCATCACCTGCCTACGTCTGCAAACGCACCTGAATGTTGCAACTAGAAATGGGGCAAGTGTTATGTCCTTGACGTACACAAGTCCCTGAACTTTGTGAGTTGTCATTTTTGCTATTATATTTATGGCCCACCGCGTGAGGACTTCAGGATTTCTACACCGTTCGACCGAGGGAATTTCGGACAGCTGCCTCAACCTCTAGTGTTCTGCTCGAGACGTTTGTGACAACTTCGACCACCTTCCAAAAAGGTCGACAGAAATATTCTGAACTACATTGATGTTTCGATATTGTTCGTTCGACTTCTCTGTGGTGCTACAACTTTGTAAAGACACACCTTGATATTCTCAAAGGCCCCTAGTATCTTGCTGGAGCTTCTTGTGGTATCCACTCATGGCGCAACCTCACATGCATTGCTTGGACCGAGCGTCTTTGACCCAACATATGCCTCATTCTCATTCTTGGCATTTTGTACATGTTCTCGACTCACTCGACAATTGTCATTGAAGTATACTTCCTGCTTCATAAAATTTATCCATTTGTCCAAAATCCTCAAATCATCTTTTGTCCAAGACCTCATCCTTGTAAACCACCTACGCTTTACCCGGCGTAATAGGATCATGCATTGTTGCTTGAGTATGGTTAGAATGAATGGGTGCTTGGGGTGATTTGAGTCCCCAATCTTTCCCAGTGGGTTTTCTTTCATTACACAAATACCCCACCGTGCGTCAAGACCTCGATTTTCACTCCGACGGTCGAGGACAATTCGACCAACTACCATCGCCCTTTGGTGAACCTTCTTCCACTTTCTGACAACTCGGGCCACTTTTGAGAATCTACGACAGAAGTGTCACGACCGTTTGGTGGACTTCTCGACACATCAAGACATATCTAGATTTGTAAAGATGCATCTCGCATCTTTGCCATCGTTCCTCGAAGCCCACCAACTTCTTGGCAGGAATTCTTGAATCCGACAACTCACGACGCGACTCCACACGCGTCCCTCCTTGATCGACCCAACAACCCCAACTTTACCTCATTTGTAACTCGACACTTGTTTACATATGTTCGATCATTTTGACACTTGTCATCAAAGTACACCTACTGTTAACTATACTATGCTCAAGTTTCTCAAATTCTAAATCATGTTTTGCCTAAAAAAATCTAGCTGTTCACCATCTACGCTCCGTTCGGCATAACACTTGGTATCAGAGCACAACGATACTAGAGAGGCATCGTACTACTTTACCCATCTGGAGGACTACCTTGCACAAGCTGTCAGCGCATCTCGCGTGCTAAGACTTTGCAGACTTCGCAACTATGACGTGAAGCAAGCGAGCACATCCAATGACCAGCAGCGGGTCTTTGGTGACAAATTCGACATTGGAGGAGCAAAATGTGCCTATACACACGCACCCTCAAGCGGTAGCGAATGCTTGCGTGGCGGGATATGTGGAAGTGGGATCAACACCTCTGAATCCGATGACCAATCCGATCGCAGATCCAACGGCGGTAAACCAGCCGCCCCTACTGACAGCCTTGACGACGACTGGAGGAAAGACATGTGGCACCAGACGACAGGCACGAATCAACGAGGAACTGGCAAACCGTATCTCTGCGCTCAAGGGAATCAAGAAACATTTACTCCAAGAGCTCAACGCCGCGATGGAGGCTCTACGCAATGCAAGTGCATAAGAGGTAGTGCTCGTCGAGAGATATACCCAACTCTCGAACAAACCTAAGATTTTCCCGGCCCCTCTCGAACCGTTTGATCCTGCAAACTCAAAGGGACCAATTTTTGACGAGTCTGGAGGTGTACTTTGTCGCTGTTGGGGTCAACAACAATCAAAAGAACATTGAACTCACCGCCACGCTTTTACATGGCACAACACAAGCTGGTGATCTGATAAAAAGACCATCCGACGGCAACAAGAGACCTGCATGGCCTCATTGACGGCCAATGGCGCCCCTCTCATATGGCCAACCGCTGGCGTTCTACCCTTGGAGCAAGTGAACCCATAATGGCAAGATGGGCTGACACCATCGACTGACTGGAATGAGTTCTCACCCGCCATGCTCGCACGATTTGGACGACTGAACGAGAATTTTGATGCTCGGTGAAAACTCCTGCGTCTCTGTCAGCAGTCTAGCATGGGAGAGTACACGTGGAGATTCCGCGAGATCATTACTAGTGCACACATCGTCCCCGACGAGCTCTATTTCACTACAACAGCCTGAAACGAGACACCCGATGAGCAATTGGCATTTTGGAATCCAAAACGGCTTACCGCAGATGATCACACCAGCAAAAAGGACCGAGAGTGCCGGCTACAATGCTGGGATCCGGGAATCCTACGGCTGGCGACCTCTCAACCACAATGAGCGTAGAAATGGAGAAAGCCAGTCAGAGGACTCCTTGACTCCGAAGGAAGTGGACGCCGTCGACCAAAGAGATACGCACACCTGTTGTAGCGGGAGGGCCAGTTCGGCCCTCCCTCCTCGCTGAAGCGAGGGGTGGGTGCGCACCACCCCTCGCGTCAACAAGGGCTGGCTGGCGGCCAGCACTTTGCTGGCCGCCGGCCAGCTCGCTGCCGGCCGGCGGCCGGCCAAGCGACCAGCCGGCCACCGGCCGGCCAGCCGCCAGCCGCCGATCGCGGCCTCAGCCCAATCGGCGGTTGAGAGGACACGAGGGCCTCAAAGGCAAGGCCTCGTGGCCTCGTGCCCTCGCCCCCCGCACCCTCCTTGCAAAACAAGCAAGCGAGGAAGAGGGATAGGGGGAGTGAGGATGAGGTCGAGAGAGCTGCCGCGAAATCGCCAGCGTGCCTCGCACGCAACGATTTCACGCCAGAACGGCAAAACGTAAATCGAAGTTTTTTCGCGATAAACTTCGACATGAAATAAACAAAGTAACTCATACAAACACACGAGTTTGAGGTAAAAACCCCCGGTTTGGGTCCCAAAACCAGGGGTTTGGTTAAAAACGGAAATGGGCCTCTGGAGACTCGAAACATTTGAGTATCCCTGCTCTGGATTGTTAATGACGTTTGCCCCTCAGTCCTGTGAAGGGGGTAAACCCCTGACGCGGACTGAGAACGCCATTATGTGAACTCCGACGATGACTTCAGAGAATGAGCTAGAGACTCAGCCCGTTACAGTGGTTCTCAGAGCCAGACGACCCTCGCGACCAAGAGTTTGACGTAAACGGCGGCTACGACATAGATAAAACACCGCCGGCAGCTACAAGCAACAGCAGAAACACCAGAAGAGACTACGACATCTATAATTCACGGATTGAAGCGCCGTAAAGTGCATTAGAGAGCTTGAAAAGAACTCTACTTGGTGGAGACTTTTCCTTCCAGACTCTTCTCACTTATAGAGGGCTAGGAAGATTTTTGTGGGGCGGGGTGGGGAGTTCCCACCCTAAAAAACCACAAAATCCTCCCCATTTTCAAGGCTCATTGAAAACTCCCTCATCCAAAAATTGGAACAGCGCCCCTTCCCAGGCTTAGGGACTCTCACGGCCTGAGAGCACCCTAAAATGGAGGGTGACACCTTGAAGATTTTTGGCGGCTCGCCAACGCCGCCGGCTCAAGGGAAGACGCCGCCCAAAAATGCGAGAGGATCAAGGAGCGTGAAGAGAAGACGAAGGAAGACAAGTAGACAAGAGGAAGACAAGAAGTAGAAGAAATAGTGAAAGAATTGTTAGGAATTTTTAGAATTCCTCTTTGCACTCCTTGCTCTTGTTTTGTGAGCGACACTCACATCCCTTGTCATTTCCTTGTCTTATAATGTTCTGTTTGCCTAGGTACTAGTCCTTTCCAATCACCGTGAGTCACGGATTAGGAAGACCAGTTTCAAAATCCACAACCTTGTGCCGACGTGGCGGCCTAGGAACATAGAAAACTAGTTTATAATTATCTCACCGATCGTGAGTGCAAGGGGTTTGTGGGAGGGATTCCTCCTTAATGTTGTGGGGTGATTCTCACAACCGTCTTCACGTACTAGTTGCACGGGCGACGAGATGGCGATTGCCGGATCGTCCAAGACCAACAAGGGCAAGGTGGTGACGGCATCGCCACGAGCTCTTGGCGGACTCCAAATTTTGGGAGCCGCCACCGCGAGCATGGTTGCCAACCCAAAGGCAACCGTACCGCCAAGGGCAACCATACTGCCGAAGGCAACCGATGCCAACCTCGGCGATACCGAGAAGCGTGCAGAGGCCAAAAAGGTGCTCGACACGCACGTGGACGACCCCCACGTGACGGACAATGCGATGGAGGAGGATATCCCGAGGGGAGACTTCGACGAAGAGCACGATGCCGACGATGGCAAAGGCAACGAGGATCACGACCATCGCCATCGTCGTGCGACGAGCTCGAGCCGATCGCTCGAGAAGGGCAAAATGCCCGCCGCATCGCCTGAAGCTGCCGACGGCAGCGAGATTGTCGAGAGTAGCAAGGGTGTTGAAAGAAGCCACACAGGAAGTTCCCGCGAGAACGAGCAAGACGACATCGCCGCGAAGGCAATTCGCGATGACCGTCGTAGGCTTGCGGTGTTTTCTGCCGAGGCCGTAGGCCGACTCAAGATCACCACCGATGGTGGAGATACGGCACCACTCGGAGGAATGGGGGCGGATCCTCCTTCCTACGATGCGGCCGCAATGGGGCAAGGCAGCGTCCACTCGAGCGTCTTCGCCGACGAAAGTCTCCTCCAAAAGGTGGGACTCCTTGGAGGTGTGTACGTGAACCATACCCTCTTGCTTTGGGTAAGGGTGCACAGACAATGCGAGGCCTTGGAGGCTATCACCGATGCTCTGGAGACATCAGAGCTCAAGTTCGCGTTTGCCAACCTGCTAGCCCACGTCGGGCACAGCATCACGGACCTTGACCGTGATCGCCACCTGCAGCGCCTGGCTACCCATGAGGCAAGCCGCCAATGCAACGACCTCGACAAGGCATTGCAGAGCGTGACCCAGGCGCGGATGCAGCAACAAGCGCAGCGTGCCACAACTGCGGATGCTTCTGCCGGTGGCAGGGACGACGTGCCTACCTCGACAACTTCGGGGCCGTTCATGAACACGTCCTTCCTCCACAGTGTGGAGATCTTCCGGAAGGGCATGAAGCTGACCGATTGGCTGAACTGCATGGAGCACATTCTACATTTCCACAAGGCTCCACTCAGCTAGTGGGGCGACCTTGCCACGACGCAGCTTGAAGACAAACTCTTCAAGTATGTGGTCAAGGAGTGGATTGCGCAGCAGCCGCACCTCGAGTTGCAGCCCATGCCGTGGCAGGCCTTCTGCGCAATCATGCATAAGAAGTGCACCTAACGTGAGGAGGCGCAGCACGCTTTCCACAAGATCAAGGACTTCAGGCACCTCGGCAACTCGCTCGAATCCTACTTAAGCGAGTTCGCCGCACTCGTGAAGGAAGCCAAAAGCTTCACCGAGGGCGATGGGACTCTCACTTTCAAGTACGCGGAGTGCATGTTGTTGGAGTACTTGCGTGATGGTCTCGCTAGCGAGAAGCTGACGGACAAGACCACCACGACAGCCACTGGCCAAGCTTGGACAAGCTGGAGGGCGTTACACGACTACATGAGCGAAGTGTATTCGGCGAACCCGACGCACTACTCTGATGCACGGCCAAACGCGCGTGCACAGCAAGGCCGCAACATGCGCATGTATGCAGCAGGGACTGGTGGGTCAGCTAGACAGCGAGGCGGGGCCAAGGGCAAGCAGCCTGCAAACCCTCCAACCAAGAAGGCTGGTGGATACAAGGGCCCCAACAACAAGCGCAGCCGCGAGAATGACGAGCTGCAGGCGGCGCGTGAGCGTCGCAACACATCCTTCCGCGAAGGCCTCTGCCACAATTGCATGCAGCCGGGCCACTTTAGGGCTCAGTGCCCTCGGGCATGCTGGGGGTGGACAAGAGGTCGCGGCGTTAGCTATAGCAGTAGCACCTCGTGGGGATGGTACAGCAGGAGGCCGCAAAGAGGCCCGTGGACAGGGTCGCGGTCGCGGCAATGGGCCCGGCTGTGGTAACGGACAGGGCAGTGGGGCGGGTTTTCTCCACCCCTGAGTGACGTCAGTGGGCACCACTCAGGGGTAAAACTGGATCACGAGTGTGGGTTCATGTTTTTAGATGAGGATGTCAAACAATTTGAGTTTGTGACGAGTTCAAATTTCTCTATTGTCTTCTCTCCTTTTGTTGAACCGCATTCTACACTTGCTGACCGACATTGCCCACTAAACCTTGCATCTCCGGAAGAGATACATGATCGTACATGCTTTGTGGTGGCGACACCGACCACTGTGCAAGAGTTGTGTGACACAGTGATTGAAGCAAACGCCCTCAAAGCCATGAGTTCAATCATGTTCGTAGTACCTTTAGTCGAAGATTTTGACCCAGTAAAATTTAAAGACTGGAAGGTACTAGCTGAATTCACACGTGCCCACAAGATGTGGACTCGAGTGGGTGAATCATGGGAGTTACGACGACCGTCGTACAGATTCCGTGTTTATCACAAACTCGGCTTGCCGTTGTCGAGTCTATTCACTCGGAAGAGTGGAGGCAACATGACGATGCAGTTCAAAGGACACCTAGCTGGTGCTCCCATGAACGTACTTGCTAACACTGGAGCAGATGACTCTTTTGTTAGCCTTGGGTTTACCCGACACGTTTGCCTGAAGTACGAGCCATCGAATGGCGCAGTTGTTGTTGGTGACAAACGTACGGTACCCGTGATCGGTACTTTTAAAGCAGAAAACTTGCATTCAAGGGTACACACAGAGTGTCACGTTGAAGGTACTCAACCTTCTTGACCGGTTTGACGTGGTGCTAGGCGATCCCTGGCTCCGTGACAACAAGGCTCTAATGTGCTTTGAATCAAAGCGTTTGATCCTCCAAAAAGGACAACGCTGCTTTACGTTGGTTATGAGTACGGAATAATCACTGACCCGACTCAAATTCCATGCCAGCTTGTCTGCGATGCAGGTCAAGAGACGTCTTTGACAAGGTTTTCGATACTTCTTGGCTCAGCTGCAGAAAGTGGAGGAAGACGTGAAGGAAGACATGCCACAAGAGATTAGGTCTATATTGACGGAGTTGTCGGACGTATTCCAAGACCCACCGGCTGGACTTCCACCAGAAAGATGCGTGGGCCACACGATTCCGCTCTAACCGGAGGTGACTCCTCCATTCAGACCCATGTATCGCCTTAGTCTAATAGAAAGGCGAGAGGCCGAACGCCAAATCAAAGAGTACCTTGCAAAAGGGTGGATAGAGCCCAATAGCTTGTCGTACAGTGCGTCGATCCTTTTTGTGAACAAAAAGGACGGTGGTTTATGCACGTGCGTGGATTACCGGGCGCTGAACAAGCTGATGGTGAAAAATCGATTCCCCTTACCACGGATCGAGGACCTTTTTGACCAACTCCAAGGGGCAAAAGCATTTTCGTCCTTGGATTTGTCTCAAGGGTACCATCAAATCCACATCACGGAAGATGATGTGTCCAAAACCGCATTTCGAACGCACATGGGACACTATCATTTCCAAGTGTTATGCTTTGGGCTTACAAATGCCCCGGAAACCTTCCAAGGAGAAATGAACCGAACGTTCGCCAAGCAACTCGGACAGTCTATCTTGGTTTACCTGGATGACATCCTGGTTTTCTCCAAATCAATGAAAGAGCACATAGAACATCTGCGCAAAGTTCTCGCAATCCAACGGGAATAGAAGTTCTATGCGAAAGTGAGCAAGTGCAAGTTTGCACAAGAGGAGCTCAAATACCTTGGACACATCATCAGCAAGGACGGCATCTGTGTCGACCCACAAAAGGTCCAAGCCGTTGTGGACTGGCCACGTCCCGAAAATGATGGGCAGATTTGGTCTTTCCTTGGCCTTGCAAACTACTTTCGACAGTTTATGCAAGGGTATTCGACCCTGGTAGCACCGCTTACCAGGCTCACGCGAAAAGACGTGCGTTGGCAATGGACACCTAATTGCGAGAACGCTTCTCTCAAAGTCAAAGAGCTTCTATTCCCGGTGCCTGTCCTAGCTCATCCTGATCCATCGCAAGCATGGGAGGTTCGATGTGATGCGTTGATAGTAGGACTCGGAGCCGTCCTCATGCATAACAGTCACCCAGTGGCGTATGAGAGCCGGAAGCTCATCCCCGCGGAAACGCCGTACACGACTGGGGATCAAGAGCTCCTTGCGGTAGTACACGCTTTCAAGATGTGGTGTTACTACCTCGAGGGTGCTGAAGGGGGTGTGAAGGTTGTAACCGACCATAATCCATTCGTGTTTTTCCAAATGCAACCGAACCTGTCAAGACGACAAGCACGTTGGAGCAAATAGCTGAGCCGATTCTCGTTCACATGGGAATATCTGCTGAAGATTTGCCCCTCTGCATGCCCAAGTGCGGCGCCGGGAGGCGCTGACGAGCTGCCAGAATGAGAAAAATCATTGTCGACGGATCTGCAGACTCCAGGATTGCTCGGATCCTAAAATGGAGGATTGCTCCTAAAATTTGACGAGTCGCTGAATCCGGTGGAAGTTGTTTCACCAGATTTGGACTAGTAACGAGGGAGATGTGGGCTTCCAAAGTTGGGGTGTGCGCAGCGGTTCTGGGAGCCGGCCGCGGTTCGACTTCCGGTGAATGATTGACCGGAACGAGTAACAAAATGCCACCTTGGGATTTTGCTCCGGAAGATCTGCCGAGGCATCCGGTGGATGATCCCCCGGATTTCAGAAGTGCAGTTTGTTAATGAGGGACTTAGCCAAAATCCTGGCTCGGAGTCCGGAACTCAGTAGTACAGCTTGTTACTCGGGGACAGTCAAAATTCCGACTGCAGGTCCGCGAACAGGCTTCGACCCACATCCATCCGCATCACCTAACTCGATGATTAACTCATCAAAACAGACCCCAAAGGTGCAAGGGGCGCCGCCACTACACGTAGGGTCATCTGCGCCTCTGGAATGGCGTGTTGATGGGTCTTTGATGTGTGAAGGCGCCTTGGCGGGCGACGTGGTACGCGCCGCCGAGTGAGCGGCTGGTTTGGGGTGCTGCGCTTCGACTGACGTAACGGGAGCTACGGTTATTCAAATCACACACGGTTTGGTACGTTGGAGAGCTCATGACTAGCCCTACAAGTGTTCAGACCATGTCCATGCTAAAAAACTAATGCAAAATAGCGTTATTCCCTTCGCAAAAGTGACCGTCTCGCATTTGTCTTTAACTGCCAGAAACATAGTGTGAGGCGACCAGAAAGCTCACGCTTAGTCTCAGAACCTGCACAAAACATAGCCATGAGCATACTAGACCCGTCGGGCCACGTTGGAACTGTCTCCTCCTGGGGGCCGTTTTCTGACAAAGGGTTATGGTCCCACCGCCCTGACCGGTCTACACATCGCTCACGGTTTTTTTCGCGGCGGACGGGAGCGTCGTCAGGGATGACTTCGCCATCAAGTTCTGCGGTCCTGGAGTTGAAGACTGCGCAAATGGCACAGAAGGAGACGCAGCCCATCCAGAAGTGTGCAGGTGGTCCTGGCTACCGGCTATGGAGGTGGCACTTCGAGCTGCACCTCGCGCATAAGGGGCTGCTGGAGGTCATGAAGGGAACGGAACTCCTCGACAAAGCGACGGCGACGGAAGTGTAGAAGGAGGCCTTCGCAAAGAAGAACACGGAGGTGCTCATGCTGCTGGTGTCCGGGATGGCCGAGTCGCAGTGGGGCTACTTCCAGGGCTACAAGCTGGCAGCCGAAGCTTGGCAAAAGCTTTGTGNCACAGAAGGAGACGCAGCCCATCCAGAAGTGTGCAGGTGGTCCTGGCTACCGGCTATGGAGGTGGCACTTCGAGCTGCACCTCGCGCATAAGGGGCTGCTGGAGGTCATGAAGGGAACGGAACTCCTCGACAAAGCGACGGCGACGGAAGTGTAGAAGGAGGCCTTCGCAAAGAAGAACACGGAGGTGCTCATGCTGCTGGTGTCCGGGATGGCCGAGTCGCAGTGGGGCTACTTCCAGGGCTACAAGCTGGCAGCCGAAGCTTGGCAAAAGCTTTGTGCCATCTATCAATCCAAGTCGCTGGCAAATAGAAAATCTTCGCAATGAAGCGACTCCTGACAGTGAGAATCGAGGAGGGTGATGATGTCATCACCGCCATGCAATAGATCGAGTCGCTCACCTCACAGTGCAATAATGTGGGGTGGAAGATCGACACGCAGCTGCATGCGATGGTTCTCCTCATGGCCCTTCCTAACAGTTGGAACCCTCTCATTACAGTCTTGGGAGGATGGCAGAGGACAAGCTCACCTATGGCGCGGTCGCAGAGTACATCCGCAACAAGGTGCAGCGACGGAGCTGCGGGGAGTCCTCGTCTTCCTCATGGGCCCTTGTCACCAAAACGCATGGTGGCGGAAGCGGGGCCAAGGGAGGTGGCGGACAGGGCGGCGACAAGAAGGGCACCAAGAAGGGTGCGTGCCGTAATTGTGGCAAGGAGGACCATTGGGCCAGTGAGTGCACCGAGGAGGCAAAGGCTGGCGGCAAGAAAGCCAAAGGCAAGAAGGCGCTCCTAAACGGCACTCAAAAACACTACCTCAAGAAGGCCAACCGGCGATGCCTTGACTCCGGAGCGGAGGAGCATACCCAGGTCGAGAAGGTCGGGTTCATCAACTACACCAAGTCCAACAAGTCCATGGTGGTCGCGAACGACAAGGTCGAGCCGGCGGCTGGCCAAGGAGACGTGGACGTGGAGGTGGTGGTTGGTGGAAAGCGAGTGCAGCGTGTCATCAAGGACGTGCAGCATGTACCCGGCTTGGGTGATATTCAAAGTGTTAGCCGCCTGACTGACAAGGGATACGAGGTGCTCTTCAGGAGAAGAGGGGCAGTCGTGTGAAAGGACGGTGGCGGCGAGCCCGTGCTGGAGGCTAAGCGCGAGGGAGGCCTCTACATTGTGGAGACCAAGGTGATCCCCACAGCGACAGATTCAGTAGACCCGCAAGAACGCACCGTGAACCTGGCCAAAGGAGGGGGAGCTGATCTAGAGCTTTGGCATCGACGACTGGGGCATTCCTCACTCGCAGTCATGAAGGAGATGGCAAAGCGCAAGCTGGTACGCGGCCTTGTCATCGACGGTGCGGAAGAGGCGACAGATGCAGCAAAAGCACAAAAAGTGTGAGCCTTGCATTTCGGGCAAGGCGTGGCGCATACCATTCAACGAGAACGTGAATCGCGCCTCGGACCTGCTGGAGGTCGTGCACAACGACGTTTGTGGACCATTCAAGACGGCGTCAAAGAGCGGCGCGCGTTACTTCATCACCTTCACTGATGACTACAGTAGAAAACTCTTCGTGTACTTCATGAAGCGGATAGGCGAGGTCCTAGACCTGCTGAAGGAGTATGTCGTTGCGGTGGAGAGGCAGACCGACCGGAAGGTCAAGGCGCTACACAGTGACAACGGCGGAGAGTACGTGGGCTGTAGCGGGTGGATGAAGCAGCAGGGCATAAAATGGCAACAAACTACGCCGTATTTGTCTCAGTCAAATGGCGGAGCGGGCGAACCAGACGCTGCTGAAAATGGTACGGACCATGTTGGTGGATCCTGAATTGCCGCGAAGCTTCTGGGCGGAAGCTGTACGTACGGCAAGCCACACCATCAACCTCATTCCTATAGCAAATGCTGAAGGGGAGGAGCAGCTGGAAGACGCCGTAGGAGGTTTGGAGCGGGTGCAAGCCAAGTGTGGCACACCTGAAAGTGTTCGAGTGCAAGGCGCATGCGGTGGTGCAGGCTGCGCAGAGGCGTGACAGCAAGCAGGAGCCGCGGGCAAATTCGTATCTCTTCCTTGGCTATGAGAGCGCGCATAAGGCGTATCGACTCTATGACATGCGCAAGGACGAGGTAATCCATAGCCGAGATGTCGATTTTGACGAGCAGTAGAGCTACATCAGCAGTAACGACGTGGGCGTGATGGACTCCCCAAAGACGGGAGAGTGGTTCCAGCTCCTTGATTACGAGAAGGAGCCGGCGGACGCCAAAGTTCAGGATGCGGAATCAGAGCGCAAAGATGCACCAGCGGTGGCAGCCGATGCAGAGGATTCCGATGACGATCAAGCTGATGAGGAGATCCACCGGAAGGATCCGGCGAATGAGGCACCGAGGGTGCCAAGGCGCGCACTCCCGACAGAGTGTGCATTGGGCGTTGGTGGAAAATCCACTGGACGCGCCGGTCGTTCGGGCGATGTTTCGCCAGAGCGAGAGAGATCCTTGGGCAGCCGACCGGTCGATGATTCACCAGAGCGTGCTGAGTCGGAGGGATCGCAGCAGAGTGACGATGCGCCACCAAAAACACCGCGCCGCATCGGGAGGCAGCGAAAAGCGGGGAAGCGCTTCGAGGCAAGCACCGGTCGATGGATTGGCATGACGCGGTGCATGCTGGCTGCATCAACGGAGCCGACTACAGTGCAAGAGGCGCTTGCACGGCCCGAAGGGGGTCAATGGGACGCAGCCATAAAATCGAAGCTGGCGTCCATCACAGAAAGTGATACGTGGGAGCTGGTTGACAGGCCGAAAGATGCCAAGGTCATCGGCTCAAAGTGGGTCTATAAGACCAAGTTCACAAAGGAAGGTGTGGTTGACAAATACAAGGCGCGACTGGTGGTGAAGGGTTACGCACAGCGTAAGGGGGAGCACTACGATGAGACGTTTGCTCCCGTCGCCAAGTTCACAAGCATCCGGGCGATCCTTGCGGTGGCGGTCGCGAAGGACATGGAGCTCCACCAAATGGGCGTAAAGACAGCCTTCCTCAACGGCATCATAGACAAAGAGATACATGGAGGTGCGAGAGGGGGTGGAGGCACCGGAGGGCAAGGTGTGTAAGCTGCGGAAGTCCTTGTACGGGCTAAAACAATTACCCAGATGCTGGTACCAATAGATGGACAGCTTCATGGCACAACTCGGCTGCAAGCGCTGTGAGGCGGATCACAGCGTGTACGTGCGACGCGACAAACAGCTCCATCAGATCGTTGCTCTCTACATGGACAACCTGATTGTGTGCGCGACGGATTTACCGAGCCTACAGCAGCTGTAAGAGCAGCTGAGCAGCAGATTCCAGATGTCGGACATGGGGGAGCTGGAGTAATACCTCGAGGTGAGCATTACGTGGAAACGGAGGGCGCGCACACTTGAGCTGGGACAGGCCAAATACGTGGCCGAGGTGCTGAAGCGGTACGGCATGGAGGACTGCAAACCAGTTGGCAGTCCAGTCTCCACGACCTGTTAACTGAGTGCGGCAATGGCGCCGCAAACAAAAGAAGAGCGGGAGGATATGAGAGGGGTGCCCTACCAATCGGCGATGGGCAGCCTCATGTACGCCATGGTGGCGACTCGACCAGACCTGGCCTACGCGGTGGGCCAAGTAAGTAGGTACGTGGCCAATCCAAGGCCACTACACTGGCAGGCGGTCAAGCGCATCCTCCGCTACATGAATGCGACGCGGCATGCGCACTTGAGGTTCGACGGCAAGGGGCGGGCAGACCCCTTGCGTCTGGTCTGCTATGCGGACGCAGACTACGCTGGTGATGTGGACAAGCGGAAGTCCACATCTGGCTATGTGTTCTTCCACGCTGGTGCAGCAGTCTTGTGGTGCAGCGGAAAGCAAGACTGTGTCGCCACCTCCACAGTGGAAGCAGAGTACATCACTCTGGCCAAGGCGCTCAAGGAGGCGGTGTGGTTCCGCAGGTTGCTGGGGGAGCTGGGCGTGCCACAGTAGGAGTCTACGGTGGTACAAGAGGACAACACCGGCACAATCTCGCTGACCAACAACCCGACGCAACACAGGAGGACAAAGCACATCGACGTGCGTTACCACTACGCACGGGACATGGTTGAAAAGGGGCAGGTGGTGCTGCAGCATTGCAGCACGCACAACATGCTTGCGGATTGCTTGACCAAAGCGCAACCCGTCGACCGGCACGCATTGAGCGTGGCCGGGCTTGGGATGGCCAGCTATGATGGGCTGAAGGGCGCAGCGGAAGATGAGTGAGAGCAAGCAGGAGCAGCGGGCATGGCAGGTGCAAGGGGGAGAATGTTGAAGATTTGCCCCTCTGCATGCCCAAGTGCGGCGCCGGGAGGCGCCGACGAGCC
>SZWC01008679.1:95686-109575 GCA_023375785.1 Penium margaritaceum
AGGGCGCAGCGGAAGATGAGTGAGAGCAAGCAGGAGCAGCGGGCATGGCAGGTGCAAGGGGGAGAATGTTGAAGATTTGCCCCTCTGCATGCCCAAGTGCGGCGCCGGGAGGCGCCGACGAGCCACCAGAGAGAGAAAACTCCATGTCGACGGTTCTGGAGACTCGAGGATTGCTTGGATCCTGAAATCGAGGATTGCCCCTAAAAGTTGACGAGTTGCTGAATCCGGTGGAAGTTGTTTCATTGGAATTGGACTAGTAACGAGGGAGATATGGGCTTCCAAAGTTGGGGTGTGCGCGGCGGTTCTGGGAGCCGGCCGCCGTTCGACTTCCGGTGAATAATTGACCGGAGTGAGTAACAAAATGCCACCTTGGGATTTTGCTCCGGAAGATCTGTCGAGGCGTCCGGTGGATGATCCGCCGGATTTCAGGAGTACAGTTTGTTACTGAGGGACTTAGCCAAAATCCTGGCTCAGAGTCCGGAACTCAGTAGTACAGTTTATTACTCGGGGACAGTCAAAATTCAAATTGCAGGTCCGCGAACAGGCTTGGACCCACATCCATCCCCATCACCTAACTCGATGTTTAACTCATCGAAACAGACCACAAAGGTGCAAGGGGCGCCGCCACTACGCGTAGGGACATGTGCGCCTCCGGAATGGCGTTTTGATGGGTCGTTGATGTGTGAAGGCGCCTCGGCGGGCGACGTGGTGCGCGACGCCGAGTGAGCGGCTGGTTTGGGGTGCTGCGCTTTGACTGACGTAGCGGGAGCTACGGTTATCTGAATCGCACATGGTTTGGTGCGTTGGAGAGCTCATGACTAGCCCTACAAGTGTTCAGACCATGTCCATGCTAGAAAACTAATGCAAAATCGTGTTATTCCCTTCGCAAAAGTGACTATCTGGCATTTGTCTTCAACTGCCAGAAACATAGTGTGAGGCGACCAGAAAGCTCACGCTTAGACTCAGAACCTGCACAAAACATAGCCGTGAGCATACAAGACCCGTCGGGCCACGTTGGAACTGCCTCCACCCGGGGGCCTTTTTCTTACAATATCGACCAGGACGCATCAATGTGACCAATCCACTAAGCCGACAGCCTGTGGAAGCTAAAGCAACCACGGAGGTCAGTGGGTGATTTATGGCCATTGCAATAGCAATAGTACAATCACCAGATCCCCCTACACCTCTGCGGCAACCACCACGAGAGATTTTGCATTACAATGATTTTGTAAACAGGATCCGGATGGGATACTGTGTGGATTCTTGGTTTCAAGAGTCTCGAAATCTGGACAAGTACGGCTTGGTGGAGGCCGCAAGAATCTTCTGGCACGGAGAACAAGTTGTTGTGCCAAACTCGGGAGACCTTCGAGCAAAAGTTATCTCCTAGTTGCACGACCCGCCGGTCGCAAGTCATGTGCGACCCCGAAAGACCGGATACGCACTCTCAGACCACTATTGGTGGCCAGGTTGGAGTGTCGATGTCTGTAAGTATTGCATGACATGCGACCCATGTCTTCGGAATAAGGCTAGTAACAAGAAGCCTGCTGGACTCCTCCAACAGCTTCCCATTCTTGGGACTCCATAGGAGTGCGTCAGCATGGACTTCATTACTGGTCTTCCGGACACGGCTCGTGGCCACGATGCAATACTAGTGGTTGTGGATCTTTTGACGAAGGTGACACACTTCATTCCTACAACCACTGGCATGAACGTAGAGGAGGCCGCTCGTCTCTTCTTTGAGGGTGTCGTAAAGTACCACGGCTTGCCGTTGCGTTTTATCTCCGATCGAGATCGAAAATTTGCTAGTAAGTTCTAGCAAAAGATGCACAAGTACTTCGGCAGTGAGTCACAAATGTCGACTTCATTTCACCCTCAAACTGACGGACAAACAGAGCACATGAATCGCACTCTGGAGCAGATGCTCCGCATGTACGTGGACCCTGTCATGCATGATTGGGATGAATTCCTAGCACCGGCAGAGTTTGTGGTGAGCAACTCGGTGAACGAGTCCACACAGTTCACATCGTTCGTGTTGAACAGTGGTCGGCATCCAGTGGTACGCTCTTCATTGGTGAAGAGTGGGAGCACAGAAGGGCAAGTTCCTTCCGCTCAAGCCTTTGCGGAGCGCATCGACTCCTTGTTATGGGAGGCGAAGGGTCACCTTCAAGCAGCTTGGCAGCGACAAAAGACATGTACCAACAAAGGTCGCCGGGAGGTCTCGTTTGACATCGGTGACAGAGTGCTGCTTAGCACTAAAAACCTTCGGCTGAAGTCGCCAGGGGCAAGAAAACTTCTACCAAAGTGGATTGGACCGTTTCCCATTGTGGCACGCATCGGGCCAGTGGCATACCGATTGTTACTTCCACCGAGTATGAAAACACATGACGTTTTTCATGTGAGCCTGCTGGCTCCATACACGGCAGATGGAACCGTTCAGCCACCGCCAACAGTCCTTGCTGCTGACGGCCAATACGAGGTCCTTTGCCTACTCCAGCACCGAGAGCGCACTCTTTTGTCGCGTGTTGTTAGGGAGTACCTCGTTCATTGGGCCGGTTGTGGACCTGAACATAATTCATGGGAGCCCCAATCTCGGTTGCCCACAGGGGTGGTCAACGAGTACTGGAGCAAGCTTGCAGCTCGCAGTGATCGACGCATGGCAGGAGGTACCACCAGAACGCGGAAAAAGTGAACAACATTCCCATAGGGCAGCATTCATGGACAGTGACCATAGGAAGTTCGGGCATCCCAACATGGTTGTGGCGAGAACGCTCCAGCCTAAAGGGGGGAGGCCGCTAGCCGTGCTGACCTACAAGTTGCAACTTAGGTCTAAGTACCATGCACGTGTCCATGTCTAGCTAGTGATTGAAATTATTAATTCTATTTCACAATGTTGATGACTCACTAACTGACAATCCTACTGTTGTTCATGAACCAGGACGGTTCATCATAAGTGGGGAGGAATGTAAAAGGAGGGCCGGTTCGGCCCTCCCTCCTCGCTGAAGCGAGGGGTGGTTGCGCACCACCCCTTGCGTCAGCGAGGGCTGGCCGGCGGCCAGCACTTCGCAGGCCGCCGGCCAGCTCGCTGCTGGCCGGCTAGACGGCCGCTGGATGGCCAAGCGACCGGCCGGCCACCGGCCGGCCAGCCGCCAGCCGCCGATCGCGGCCTCAGCCCGATCGGCACCTAAGAGGCCACGAGGGCCTCAAGGGTGAGGCCTCGTGGCTTCGTACCCTCGCCCTCCCCCACCCTCCTTGCAAAACAATCAAGTGAGGATGCGGGATAGGGGGAGCGAGGGTGAGGTCGAGAGAGTTGGCGCGAAGTTGCCAGCGTGCCTCGCACGCGAAGATTTTGTGCCAGAACGGCAAAACGTAAATGGAAATTCGTTCGCGATGAACTTTGACATAATAAACAAAATAAACAAAATAACTCGTGCGAACACACGAGTTAAAGGTAAAAACCCCCGGTTTGGGTCCCAACACCGGGGATTTGGTTAAAAATGGAAATGGGCCTCCGGAGACTCAAGATATTCGAGTCTCCCTGCTCTGGGTCGTTGATGACGATTGCCCCTCAGTCCTGCGAAGGGGGTAAACCCCTGACGCGGGCTGAGAACGCCATTCTGCGAACTCCGACGACGACTTCAGAGCAGGAGCTGGAGACTCAGTCCGTTACACCTGCTTCAACTACGGAAAATTAGGATACATCATTTGCAACTTTCAAAGCAAGCAACAGTTCAAAGAGGGGAGGAAGTAGCAAAAAAATGAGTAAGAAAACAGCAAAGGGCATGAGACAAAGGTGTGACTTTGGCCCGTAAGAAGCAATCTGCACCGAACGATTGCCCATCTAAATGGCTTATGACGTTGTGGAGGATCTCTCAGATTGCAAAGTACGATGAGGGGTACGAGGACGACCAACCGGTGATATTGCTATTACTACAATCTCGAGGATGTAAAAAGTCACAGAAAATTACCGACACTATCGGATAGAGGAGCTTCTCACAGTTTTTTAAGCATTGACATGGTTTACAAGTTGGGTTTTACGACCGAACGAAGGGTGTTTGAAGGAAAAACCATCCATAGGAGATTCTAAATACAGAGACTTCGAGAACCACTACGGCTACAAGTGGGAAATCTACATGATGTAACTGTCTGGAGGTCCTATCCAATGAGTGACCACAAAATCATTCTCGGGCAAGATATCCTACACCAACACAATCCGCAGGTTGACTTGAACAACGGCAGTATCTATGTGGAAATCGACGCCAAGCGGTAACTTCCACATGTGGGATGGAAAGCAAAAGTACTAGAGGTAGAAGTAGCAGAGAAAGCCGTAGTAGCCAGAAAGTGATAACGTGTGCAGCTGATACTGCTCAACGTGGAAAAACACAGCATACGGCAAGGAGCTTGTGCGTGGCTCATACATCTCAAGCAAATAGAAGTGGTAGTAGCTGACTCATCACTCCCATCAGCCACATAAGCCTCATAGGCATCAACAAAGTTCGTGGTGGTGTCCGAAGATTTTGCACCAATAAATCAAGAATTTATGAGCGTCTTCCCCGACCAACTCCCAAAAACCCTACCATCTCAACGGGACATCGACCATCGCATCGAGCTGAAACCGGGAAGCCGACGCACAGTGCAATGGGCCTATCGGATGAGCGATCATGAACTGACCAAATTGCAAAAGCAGCTCAACAAGATGCTCCATCAGGGATTCATTTGCACATTCACATCACCATACTCCACACCTGTATTGTTTGTGAAAAGGAAAACCGGCAAAATACAGATGTGCGTTGACTACCGGGCGTTGAACGATGCTACCATCAAGAATCGCTACCCTCTTTCCCGAGCCGTCAAACGCTTCAACCAACTCCGTGGGGCTCAAGCTTTCTCTAGAATCGACCTCCGTAGTGGTTATCACCACATTCATGTGGCAAACGCCGATATCAAGAAGATAGCGTTTTGGGCTCGCTATGGGAGTTTTGAGTTGACGGTACTGCCGTTCGGACTTAAAATTTCCCCGGCGACATTCATGGTGGCAATGAACGACATTTTTTCCCATTCCTTGACAATTTTGTCGTGGTATGCTTTGACGACATAGTGGTGTATAGCAGCACCCCAAAGGAGCACAATGGACATGTTCAAAAAGCTCTCAGAATATTACAAAGAGAGACATTTTGTGGAAAACCCTCAAAGAAAAAATTTGGTTGTTGTTTGATCGAGTTTTTGGATCACATCCTCAACGGTTGACGGATCACCATGGACCCAAATAAAAGTGTTAGCAGTCACTGATTGGCTAATACCAACCAACGTTCAAGAACTTCAGTTTTTTTCTCGGCTTCTGCAATTACTACTGACTCTTTGTACGGAATTACGCCCGAGTGTCGGGGCCTCTTTCCAACCTCACTCGAAAGAAAATGAGTGGCGGTGGGGAGACAGCGATCAAGTAGCGTTCACCGCATTGCGGAATGCTCTAACCTTGGTGCCAGCCCTGCAATTAGCCGATCCAATTATCAACTTCGTCATGGCTACAGACGCCTCAGATCGAGCCATTGGCATAATCCTTCTACATGACCATGGCAACGGAGAGCAACCGGTTGTGTACATGTCTACAAATCTGCGCAGACCGGAACTCAACTACGCCATACACAAGAAAGAGATGCTGGTGGTTGTACATGCATTTAAGACGTGGCGATGCTATCTCAAATACCGTCAATACATCGTGTGCACCGACCACTATGCATTGAAATGCTTTCAAGACGCAGCCAACCTGAGTCAGAATCAAAACCAATGGATAGAGTTCCTTGAATCCGGGTCCGACTACGATATCGATTACCAGCCAGAAAAAACAACCCAGCAGACGCACACAGCCGTCGACCAGATCTGATGGCTGAGGCAACACCACTATTGCTGCAAGAAGATCGGTATCTCAAGTAGTTTTCACACAAGGCCTTGACCAGCACAGTGGATATGATAAAGAAAAATTCTGGTATGACACATCCTATTGGCAGCGAAGATTCACTCGCCAGGTTGTCGTTCCTCCGAACGATGGACTCCATTGCGTGCTGCTTGAGGAGTGCCACGATACTGGTCCAGGTGGAAATTTCGGAGAAGACAAGACGCTGAAGAAGCTAGAGAAGCACTCTTGGTGGGACAAGATGCAATCCGACATGGCCAACTTCTGCAAATCTTGCGACACGTGTCAGTGAAAAAAACCCATTGCAGACGGCCACCTGGACTTCTGCACCTGCTTCCCATTCCAATGGGAACGTGGACTGACATCTCTATGGACTTCATTACAGGACTACAACACACACCCAAGGGATATGAAGCAATCCTCATGGTTGTCGACAGGTTCTCTAAAATGTCTCACTTTAATCCAAATACGACCACCGTCACCGCCGAGGGAACAACGCGGTTGTTTCTACACAACATTGTAGGTCTACACGGCGTGCCAAGAACCATCACTAGTGACAGGGACAGTGAATTTACCGACGCTAACCGGCGCAAACTGATGACTCGCTACGTCAGTCGGATCCTGCTTTCAATGGCATTTCACCCTCAAACCGGTGGCCAAACCGAGCGGACCAATCAGACGCTCGAATAAATTCGCTGAACATTATGCAAACCTCATGGGAAGGATTTGGCGCAAAAACTCCCAACTGTCGAAATCGCATATTGTTTGGCAATCTCCACTGCAACGTGTAGAACTCCGTTTGAAGTGGTGTATGGCAAACTTCCCCCTATACCAGCCGGACTACACAACTAGAGCAACATTCCCACGGTTGACGTCCAACGCCATGACTTCTCCACCATCTGGGATGAAAAACGGTGGACACTCACGGAGATGTAAGCAATGATGAAACGAGCAGCTGACCAACATTGTAGTGACCATGTTTTTGCCGCCGAGGACAAACTTCTTCTGAGCTTGATTAACATCAAACTTCAAGGAGCCGACTATTCAAAGCTCAAACCACGATGGTTGGGACCGTTATAGATTGAGCGCATACAAACCTCTGTGGTTGCACAACTCAAAGTCCCCGACACTATGCACGTTCATTCGATGTTTCACAAGTGTAGACTCAAGCACTACCGAGACCCCGGAGAGAACTTCCTCCGCAGGGATGTCCCTCCCCATCCTCCGTCCAATTGGACAAAGACACACAGAAAGTCATTCACGACATCCTCGTCCATCAACGTGAAAAAACAATTGAAGATCTTGTCAAGTGGCACGGCTACAATGCCGCATCTGGAACCCTACGATAACGTTCGAGACGTTAATCTCTTCATCGACAGATAT
Organism: Penium margaritaceum; assembly: GCA_023375785.1. Taxonomy (NCBI): domain Eukaryota; kingdom Viridiplantae; phylum Streptophyta; class Zygnematophyceae; order Desmidiales; family Peniaceae; genus Penium; species Penium margaritaceum. The sequence continues at coordinate 102,981 of SZWC01008679.1, forward strand.
AGCCACCGTCACCTGGCCACATCTCTGCACGCCATGAGACATCGCGGCTAAATGGGGGGGGGGGGGGNTGAGTATTTCTTAAGAAGATGTGTGGAAGCTTCCTAACAACACAGCCAACAAAAATTGTCTTGCTGCTCTAACATCATGAGAAGATACGTGGAAGCTTCCTAGCAACACAGCCACTGACTAGGCATCAGTGCCTAGTCAGACAGTGACGACAGTCACAGGTCGTACACTCAACGACAAAGGTCTGGCTAGGAGACACAAGTCAAAGTGTCAGAATGCTTTGATTGCATTTGTAGAGAGAGATGACAAATGACAGGTCCACGGCATAAATACCTGCCGCGGTGCACGGCAGGTGTCGCGCGCGGCAGTGAAAGGTCTATCTTGAAATCTGCCCAGAACCACGGTTTTGAGTGTAGACAAGTCAGAACGCTACGTCGTTTGAACCTAAACGTGCACAATATCAAGCCAGACACTACGACTGGTCACATGGGTGCATATGGCATCAAACGGTGGATACACAATGCAAAACCATGAAAAATCGGACCCACGGCCAGTCGACTGATAAACTCCTACGTGCTGCAAAAAAACTACAGACGGTCCCAGACGGCATCCAAGACTCTGGGGCAATTGTCTGTCAGCTCCGAGCAAGTGGTCCACCACCAGACGTCGCACCAGCGCCACTTGGTTCCAAATAAGGGATCTGCATAGGCATGGACATAGCGGAGTGGTCACAGTAAACTATACAGGTCGACAGAAACGTCACAAATCACAACACTCCCCCATGACCCGATGGTACGCATGTCCATACGCGTGCAGCACTGAAAGGAATGCAACAAAGAGTGCAAAAACACTCGTGATACAAACAGATACACCTCGCACTCAACTCTCAAGCAAGGGGCGAAGCCCAATAGAACGAATGGCCACCAAAAACTTCCTGCGAGCCATTACATTTGTCAAGAAAACAGCACACTACATGTCAGTGCTCACCCATATGACGGAGATCACATGTCGCTCTGCCAGATCACGCACAAAGTGATGCTCAACCGCAATGTGCTTCGTGCGAGCATGAAAAATACGAGTGTTTTCCGCAATGGCAAGAGGAGTCTGGTTGTCACAGCGAAGCACGATGGTAGGCACTGACTGATCCAACTCAAGAAATAGGTGTTATAGCCACATTGCCTCAGCAACCCCTCCACCCACAGCAACATAATCTTCCTCCAAAGAGCTACGTGCAATGCAGCCCTGCTTCGAGCTACGCCAGGACATAGCGGTACCACCAAGCAAGAACACGTAGTCAGTGCGACTACGTCCATCTGAAATCCAGGCCTTGTCGTTGTTGGTATAGCTGTCAAGAACCACTAAACACTGTCGGAGAAAGCAGAGTCCGAAGTATTGTGTGGACACCACATACCGCACCACTCACACAGCCGCATGAAGGGCTCTAGCACGTGGAGCTTGTGAAGGCTGTGCAAGGAGGCGATGCCAAGGCGTGTGGTAGTGGCCAGGTACATCAGAGATCTGATCAAACGGAGGTACAAGATCACATCCATTGTCTCCCCCAGCTGTGTGGGATTTTCCACCTATAGGGCATCCTGCCCTTCAGGTGTGAGAGGTGTGGAGGCCGTGGGCACTGCACCAAGGAGGTCACTGAAGCGCTCCTCGACAATACGTGCGTATCGCGCCTAATGCAACAGAAGTGTTCAATGTCTGCAGTCTCGCACGATCTCCATGCCAAGAAACACAGTTACAGGACCAAGGTCCTTCATCATATAGGCAGACCGGAGGACTGCCTTGGCCTCCTTCACCGCCTCCATGGAGGCAACGCAATTAGAAGGTCGTCAACATAGACCAGGATGGGGGGGAACTGCTTAGGCGACCGTTGGATGTGGAGAGAGGGATCTACCTTGTTCTGTACATATCCCGCACGAGTCAGGGTGCCTGTAATCTCCTAGTTCCACCACCATTGAGACTACTCGAGTCCGTACAAGGACTTGGGCAAACGCCACACCTTGTCACCATCCTCAAAGCCTGGTGGTTAGGCTCTGTACATCTCCTCATCCAAAGAGCCATGGAGGAATGCATTATTCACGTCCATCTGGTGTAGTTCCGAGTCATGCTAAGCCACCATACCAAACAGAGCATGAGCTGAGGTCATGCGGCCGACAGGGCAAAGGTGTCAGTGTGATCAATGCCCTCCATCCTGGAATACCCCTTGATGACCAAGCAAGCCTTGCAGCATTCGAGTGAGTCATCCGGCTTCACTTCCTTGCGAAAGTCCCGCTTGAACTTAATAGCATTCCTACCAGGTGGAAGAGCATCTAGCTTGTAAACTCCGTGCTCTCGGATGGCACAAAGCTTATCCTCGCAAACAGCACACCAGTCATCTACATCCTCTAATGACAGTGCTTCCCTTTCCTCATCAGATCAAGCGCCATCAAGGGAGAGCTCTCAGTGGCAAGTGCACACACCTCAAAGCTGGGCCTGACGACCACAAGATCAGCTACTACATCACAAGCGATGCGAAACTTGCGAGTGACCAGATCGTGTAGTGTAGGGAACGTTGGATGTACCTCTGCGTGATCTGTGCGGCCACTCAAGCCTAGAGCCTTTGTGCCGGGATCACCACTCGCAACGCTGCGAATGGAGCGCCTAGGTGCGGGACCTAACACTCGCTAGACTCCAGAGACCAATGGTTGAAGATGACCATCGGGCTCACGCGAGTAACTTGGGATTGAGGGGCTCACCTCATGCTCAGAGACAGGCACAACCACATCTGGTGAGGAGTGAGGCAGAGGGGTAGGTGATGCAGTGTGAGGAGATGCTGGTGAAATGATGGGAGACACACGGCTAGGAGTAGTAGCAGGAGCAGTAGTAGTGGCAGGATCACCCACAGAGGCAGGAGTACTGGTGGACATAGGTACAATCATAGATGCCTGTGGGGTGCAAGGGAACAAGGGTAGAGACATGCTCGGCTATAGAGGTCTTTGTGTCAACATCTATGTTTTTAAGGTCAACAAGAGCCGAAGACCGAGAAGTGGAGGGGGCTCAAACAGACAGATCAGCTGGATGAGAGGAGCTTATAGGCCCAGACCCCCCTGTCCATTGAGAAGCCTCACACGTAGGAACGTGCGTGATGGACATCAACATGATAGAGGTCAGGTCACGGTAGGTAAGAGACATAAATGAAGAGCGCGTCACGGGAATCAACGATGCGGCGAAGGATGGGGTCCCAGAAATGCCATGCCTTCAACCGCGGGAGATGCCCATGAAGGCACACAAGTGACCCCGCAAGGAGACCTTAGACCCCTGCTGTTCCTCAGTGTACCACACTGTAGCCACGGATCTCGAGAGAGACGTACATTAGCACGATGGCCAAACCAGAGCTCGTACGCTGTAATGTGGTCCCGAAGGGGACCGTGCGGGAGGCAGTTCCTGACCCACGTCATGTAGGCAAATCCTTCAAATGCAAAGGATTCTAGAAGACCGTACTCAAACCGCATAGCACGAACCGCATCCTCCATGGTGCGGTTCCAGCGTTCAGAGACACCGTTTTGCTGAGGAGTAGGAGCGCAAACGTGGTGAAAACCCCCATGCTATATAAAAAAATGTATATCTTGCCAAGAGACTTGCCGCCACAATCCGAGCAAAGTTCATGCAGCGTATGGCGGGACTAAGGCTCAGCCATCACTAGCCAGAGGGGAACCGCAAGAGCAGCGTCACTCTTCTTGTGCAGGCTATAGACCTGCCACATCGGGGTGAAGTCATCAGTCAGGGTCAGGACGTATCGGCCGCGATCGGACAAAGACTTGACAGGGAGAGGACCGAGAAGGTCCGAATGGACCAACTCGAGAGGGCAAAATAGCTCAAGAACGAGAGTCAAGGTAGGTATAACAATGTATCTTAACCTGAGCGCAAAACAATCAATCGGTGTTGATCCACTTTTTGAAAGAGACCGTGTCAAGACCGAGTGCACGCTGTGTTTGAATGAGTTTCAACACAGCGTCAGAGCCCAAATGACACAGGCAACAATGTAGTAGTCGCTGATGCTCACCGTACAGAACACCAATGACAAACACCAAAGCGGGAGGGGAAGGGGAGCAAGGAGAAGAAGAAATCCGAGGGACACGATGTAGATCATCCACAACAGAGACACAAAGAACAGTGGTACGAGTATCAACAGCAATCACAGTCACAGAGTCTATAGTATGGTCCACAGAGAGTCCCATGAATGTGTAGGCACGCACAGAAAGCAACCTGAGCTCAAGGTCATGCACAAAAAGCACCTCGGAAAGATAGAGGGGACCAGACAGACAATCAAAGCACACAACATCAACACCCTTGGACCGGAAATGACTGACCAGAGCCTGTGTGAATGGAGTGAATAGATGCAACATGACTGAAGACAATAAAGTCACTACAATGACAGGTCATGTGGTGAGTGGCACCAGAATCGATGAACCAAGTGCCACCAGGATCATGTCCGGAGGACGTCACTGTGCAACGGGCAATCGAACACTCGCCCTCAAACGAGCTCTGAGCAAGAGGTGAAAAGGAACGACGAAGGGAACAAAGGAGAGAATCATGTATCCAGTCGATACTGCCAGGCCCATCATCATCACATGCCAATTGTACCCCCCTACACGAGTCATCATGAGCTACGACAACAGACAAACAAACAGTCTCTGAAGCACCCGCTAATCACAACACACTCACACCTCCTTGAAAACGAAGCACCAGAAGGTGACAGAGCTTGGCGATGGTCCGGTCACGTGGGTCTGGGTCGCCACTACTCACCGATGGGGAAGCGGGAACTGCTACGATTATGGTTGTCACGCGACCAGAGGCTGTGCTACTCAACACAGACCGATGTGCGAGTGCAGCCTGAAGACCGTGAGTGATCTACGCCTAGTCGAGCTGCTGCTGGAACTCGGTGTAGCGATGAGCACCTCCACAATTGTAGCAGTTAAAAGTAAGTCCAGTGCTACCGCTTGATGACTTCTGCTGCTACGACTGCAGCTGGGCAGAACCGTGCCTCTTTTTTCCCTTCTTCCCTTGTGCCAATGCTTCCACACCTTGCGTCTGAGTTGGGGAAATTGATGTGGAAGGGGAAGAGGAGGATGTGCCACAGGCTGGAGGAGCGGACTGCAAGAGGGGTGTCGGTGGCGACGTGATGACCGCTATAGCACGGGGACTATGCTGATGGGCCACGCCTGCCTCACAGACGGAAGTCACCAAGAGGAAAAGCTTATGCACCAAAAGAAGAAGGTGAAGGGAGGTAGAGAAGGGCTCAAGTATGGCATAGTATACTCCGAGAAGATGTGTGTGTGCTAAAGACGAACTCCAAGCATGAGCATGCAGAGGGCCCACAGGTGTGTACCTCCTGAGGTCCCAAGGCACGTGTAGATGCGCACGGCCCGGTCCTTGTAACGGCTAACGTGTTTAGCGATTACGGGTGGCGGGCCATGCGTATCTTGGCAAGTCCATGACGAAGGGAGTGAAAGGCGTGAATGTGAACCGCGCGGGTGGCATGCATCTCTGCAGCAAGCAGGGAGACTTTTTTTTTAAGTAACAACAAGGGGACTTAAGAGGAACAGCTGGTGCATGCGGTATGTCAGAAAAGCTATGACTCACGAGGTTGAGTAGTGTGATTGCAAATAGTACCTGCTATTGCAAAACTGCCAAATCCCTGCTCTCTATCCATTGTACGCATGTGAGTTTCCATTGTGTTGTGCTTTGTGACGTTTCTCTCGACCTCTACAGTTTACTATGACCATTCCACCGTGTCCATGCCCGTGCATATCCCTGATGCGGACCGAGGTGGTACTGTTGCATTGTCTGGTGGTGGACTACCAGCTTGGAGCTGACCGACGGCCCCCCCAGAGTTCTGGACATTGTCTGAGACCTCCTGCAGTTTTTTTGCAGCACGTAGGAGTTTATCGGTGGACTGTCCGTGGGCCCGATTTCCATATTTTGCACCGTGTATCTACCGTTTGATGCTGGATGCATGCATGTGACCAGTCATAGCGTTCAGCTTGTGATTTTGCTTGTCAAGGTTCAGACGGCGTAGCGTTCTGACATGTCTGCGCTGAGTTACGGCCAAAACAATGGTTTTGGGCCGGTTTTAAGACAGACCTTGCGCTGCCGCGTGCGACTCCCGCCGTCCGCCGCGGCAAGTACTTATGCCATGGACCTGCCATTTGTCATTCCTCTCTACAAATGTTATTGAAGCATTCTAACACTTTGCCTTGTGTCTTGTAGCCAGACCCTTGCCGTTGTGTGTACAAATTGTGACTGTCGTCACCGTCAGACGAGGCACTGACGCCTAGTCAGCAGCTATGTCGCTAGAAAGCTTCCACACATCTTCTCTTGGTATCAAAGCGGTGAGACAGTTCTCGCCGAGCTGTGCAGCAGAGACGCAACAGAGCAGTAACAGTGAGCGTCAATGCTGTAGCCGATCCACTGGGAGGGCAGTGCACATGTTTTCTTCCTGTCTCTCTTGACATCTATTTGTGTGTTTTTACGTGTGCGTGTGCATGTGTGTGTGTGTGTGTGTGTATGTGTGTGTGTGTGTGTGTGTGTGTGTGTGTGA
>SZWC01008680.1:0-11891 GCA_023375785.1 Penium margaritaceum
CACTGGTCAGAAACACACTGGTCAGAAACACACTGGTCAGATACACACTGGTCAGAAACACAGTTGTCAAAAACACAGTGGTCAGAAACACAGTGGTCAGAAACACAGTGGTCAGAAACACACTGGTCAGAAAAACACTGGTCAGAAACACACTGGTCAGAAACACAGTGGTGAGAAACACACTGTTCAGAAACACAGTGGTCAGAAACACACTGGTCAGAAACACACTGGTCAGAAACACAATGGTCAGAAACACAGTGGTCAGAAACACACTGGTCAGAAACACACTGGTCAGAAACACAGTGGTGAGAAACACACTGTTCAGAAACACAGTGGTCAGAAACACACTGGTCAGAAACACACTGGTCAGAAACACAATGGTCAGAAACACAGTGGTCACAAACACACTGATCAGAAACACACTGGTCACAAACACACTGATCAGAAACACACTGGTCAGAAACACACTGGTCAGAAACACACTGGTCAGAAACACACTGGTCAGAAACACAGTGGTCAGAAACACAGTTGTCAAAAACACAGTGTTCAGAAACACAGTGGTCAGAAACACACTGGTCAAGAACACACTGGTCAGAAACACACTGGTCAGAAACACAGTGGTGAGAAACACACTGTTCAGAAACACAGTGGTCAGAAACACACTGGTCAGAAACACAAAGATCAGAAACACTGTGGTCACAAACACAATGATCAGAAACACACTGGTCAGAAACACACTGGTCAGAAACTCACTAGTCAGAAACACAGTGGTCTGAAACACACTGGTCAGAAACACACTGGTCAGAAACACACTGGTCAGAAACACAGTGGTCAGAAAGACAGTGGTCAGAAACAAACTGGTCAGAAACACCCTTGTCAGAAATATAGAAGTCAGAAACAAAATGGTCAGAAACCTTCTGGACAGAAACACAGTGGTCAGAAACAAAGTGGTCAGAAACAAAGTGGTCGAAAATACAGTGGTCAGAAAGACACTGGTGAGAAAGCAACTGATCAGAAACACACTGGTCAGAAACACGTTGGTCAGAAACTTAGTGGTCAGAAACACCATGGTCAGAAACACAGTGGTCAGAAACACACTTGTCAGAAACACACTGGTCTGAAACACAGTGGTAATAAACACACTGGTCAGAAACACACTGGTCAGAAACACACTGGTCAGAAACATAGTGGTCAGAAACACAGGTGACAGAAACACAGTGGTCAGAAACACACTGGTCAGAAACACAGTGGTCAGAAACACATTGGTCAGAAACACAGTGGTCAGAAACACAATGGTCATAAACACAGTGGTAAAAAACACTGTGGTCAGAAACACAGTGGTCAGAAACACAGTGGTCAGAAACAAACTGGTCAGAAACACACTGGTCAGAAACACAGTGGTCAGAAACACAGTGGTCAGAAACACACCGTTCAGAAACACAGTGGTCAGAAACACAGTGGTCAGAAACACACTGGTAAAAAAAACACTGGTCAGAAACACCGTGATGAGAAACACACTGTTCAGGAACACAGTGGTCAGAAACACACTGGTCAGAAACACACTGGTCAGAAACACAATGGTCAGAAACACAGTGGTCACAAACACACTGATCAGAAACACACTTGTCAGAAACACACTGGTCAGAAACACACTGGTCTGAAACACACTCGTCAGAAACACACTGGTCAGAAACACACTGGTCAGAAACACACTCATCAGAAACACAGTGGTCAGAAAGACAGTGGTCAGAACCTCACTGATCAGAAATATAGTGGTCAGAAACACACCGGTGAGAAACACACTGGTCAGAAACACAGTGGTCAGAAACACAGTGGTCAGAAACATAGAGGTCGAAAACACAGTGGTCAGAAACACACTGGTCAGAAAAACACTGGTCAGAAACACACTGATCAGAAACACACTGGTCAGAATCATAGTGGTCAGAAACACAGTGGTCAGAAACACAATGGTCAGAACCACAGTGGTCAGAAACACAGGGGACAGAAACACAGTGGTCAGACACACAGTGGTCAGAAACTCTGTGTTCCGAGACAGTGGTCAGAAACACCCTGATCAGAAACACACTGGTCAGATACACACTGGTCAAAAACACAGTGGTCAGAAACAGAGTGGTCAGAAACACAGTGGGCAGAAACACAGTGGTCAGACACACAGTGGTCAGAAACTCTGTGTTCCGAGACAGTGGTCAGAAACACCCTGATCAGAAACACACTGGTCAGATACACACTGGTCAAAAACACAGTGGTCAGAAACAGAGTGGTCAGAAACACAGTGGGCAGAAACACAGTGGTCAGACACACAGTGGTCAGAAACTCTGTGTTCCGAGACAGTGGTCAGAAACACCCTGATCAGAAACACACTGGTCAGATACACACTGGTCAAAAACACAGTGGTCAGAAACAGAGTGGTCAGAAACACAGTGGGCAGAAACACAGTGGTCAGACACACAGTGGTCAGAAACTCTGTGTTCCGAGACAGTGGTCAGAAACACCCTGATCAGAAACACACTGGTCAGATACACACTGGTCAAAAACACAGTGGTCAGAAACAGAGTGGTCAGAAACACAGTGGGCAGAAACACAGTGGTCAGACACACAGTGGTCAGAAACTCTGTGTTCCGAGACAGTGGTCAGAAACACCCTGATCAGAAACACACTGGTCAGATACACACTGGTCAAAAACACAGTGGTCAGAAACAGAGTGGTCAGAAACACAGTGGGCAGAAACACAGTGGTCAGACACACAGTGGTCAGAAACTCTGTGTTCCGAGACAGTGGTCAGAAACACCCTGATCAGAAACACACTGGTCAGATACACACTGGTCAAAAACACAGTGGTCAGAAACAGAGTGGTCAGAAACACAGTGGGCAGAAACACAGTGGTCAGACACACAGTGGTCAGAAACTCTGTGTTCCGAGACAGTGGTCAGAAACACCCTGATCAGAAACACACTGGTCAGATACACACTGGTCAAAAACACAGTGGTCAGAAACAGAGTGGTCAGAAACACAGTGGGCAGAAACACAGTGGTCAGACACACAGTGGTCAGAAACTCTGTGTTCCGAGACAGTGGTCAGAAACACCCTGATCAGAAACACACTGGTCAGATACACACTGGTCAAAAACACAGTGGTCAGAAACAGAGTGGTCAGAAACACAGTGGGCAGAAACACAGTGGTCAGACACACAGTGGTCAGAAACTCTGTGTTCCGAGACAGTGGTCAGAAACACCCTGATCAGAAACACACTGGTCAGATACACACTGGTCAAAAACACAGTGGTCAGAAACAGAGTGGTCAGAAACACAGTGGGCAGAAACACAGTGGTCAGACACACAGTGGTCAGAAACTCTGTGTTCCGAGACAGTGGTCAGAAACACCCTGATCAGAAACACACTGGTCAGATACACACTGGTCAAAAACACAGTGGTCAGAAACAGAGTGGTCAGAAACACAGTGGGCAGAAACACAGTGGTCAGACACACAGTGGTCAGAAACTCTGTGTTCCGAGACAGTGGTCAGAAACACCCTGATCAGAAACACACTGGTCAGATACACACTGGTCAAAAACACAGTGGTCAGAAACAGAGTGGTCAGAAACACAGTGGGCAGAAACACAGTGGTCAGACACACAGTGGTCAGAAACTCTGTGTTCCGAGACAGTGGTCAGAAACACCCTGATCAGAAACACACTGGTCAGATACACACTGGTCAAAAACACAGTGGTCAGAAACAGAGTGGTCAGAAACACAGTGGGCAGAAACACAGTGGTCAGACACACAGTGGTCAGAAACTCTGTGTTCCGAGACAGTGGTCAGAAACACCCTGATCAGAAACACACTGGTCAGATACACACTGGTCAAAAACACAGTGGTCAGAAACAGAGTGGTCAGAAACACAGTGGGCAGAAACACAGTGGTCAGACACACAGTGGTCAGAAACTCTGTGTTCCGAGACAGTGGTCAGAAACACCCTGATCAGAAACACACTGGTCAGATACACACTGGTCAAAAACACAGTGGTCAGAAACAGAGTGGTCAGAAACACAGTGGGCAGAAACACAGTGGTCAGACACACAGTGGTCAGAAACTCTGTGTTCCGAGACAGTGGTCAGAAACACCCTGATCAGAAACACACTGGTCAGATACACACTGGTCAAAAACACAGTGGTCAGAAACAGAGTGGTCAGAAACACAGTGGGCAGAAACACAGTGGTCAGACACACAGTGGTCAGAAACACAGGTGTCAGAAACACAGTGGTCAGAAACACACTGGTCAGAAACACAGTGGTCAGAAACACACTGGTCAGAAACACAGTGGTCAGAAACACAGTGGTCAGAAACACAGAGGTAAAAAACACCGTGGTCAGAAACACAGTGGTCAGAAACACAGTGGTCAGAAACAAACTGGTCAGAAACACACTGGTCCGAAACACAGTGGTCAGAAACACAGTGGTCAGAAACACACTGCTCAGAAACACAGTGGTCAGAAACACACTGGTAAAAAACACACTGGTCAGAAACACAGTGATGAGAAACACACTTTTCAGAAACACAGTGGTCAGAAACACACTGGTCAGAAACACGGTGGTCAGAAACACAATGGTCAGAAACACACTAGTCAGAAACACACTTGTCAGAAACACTGTGGTCACAAAGACACTGATCAGAAACACACTTGTCAGAAACACACTGGTCAGAAACACACTGGTCTGAAACACACTGGTCAGAGACACACTGGTCAGAAACACACTAGTCAGAAACACACTGGTCAGAAACACACTGATCAGAAACACAGTGGTCAGAAAGACAGTGGTCAGAAACACCCTGATCAGAAACACACTTGTCAGAAATACAGTGGTCAGAAACACACTGGTGAGAAACACACTGGTCAGAAACATAGTGGTCAGAAACACAGTGGTCAGAAACATAGTGGTCGAAAACACAGTGGTCAGAAACACAATGGTCAGAAACACAGTGGTCAGAAACACACTTGTCAGAAACACACTGGTCAGAAACACAGTGGTTAGAAACACACTGGTCAGAAACACAGTGGTCAGAAACACAGTGGTCAGAAACACAGTTGTCAAAAACACAGTTGTCAGAAACACAGTGGTCAGAAACACAGTGGTCAGAAACTCACTCGTCAAAAACACACTGGTCAGAAACACAGTGATGAGAAACACACTGTTCAGAAACACACTGATCACAAACACACTTGTCAGAAACACACTGGTCAGAAACACACTGGTCAGAAACACAGTGGTCAGGATCACACTGGTCAGAAACACACTGGTCAGAAACACAGTGGTCAGGAAGACAGTGGTCAGAAACACACTGATCAGAAACACCCTTGTCAGAAATACAGTGGTCAGAAACACACCGGTCAGAAACACACTGGTCGGAAACACACTGGTCAGAAACACAGTGGTCAGAAACATAATGGCCAAAAACACAGTGGTCAGAAACACACTTGTCAGAAACACACTGGTCAGAAACACAGTGATCAGAAACACACTGGTCAGAATCACAGTGGTCAGGAACACAGTGGTCAGAAACACGATGGTCAGAAACACAGTGGTCAGAAACACACTTTTCAGAAACACTATGGTCAGACACACAGTGGTAAGAAACACACTGGTCAGAAATACACTGGTCAGAAACACAGTGGTCATAAACACAGTGGTCAAAAACACAGTTGTCAGAAACACATTGGACAGAAACACACTGGTCAGAAACACACTGGTCAGAAACACAGTGGTCAGAAAGACAGTGGTCAGAAACAAACTGGTCAGAAACACCCTTGTCAGAAATACAGTGGTCAGAAACACACTGGTCAGAAACACTCTGGACAGAAACAAAGTGGTCGGAAACACAGTGGTCAGAAACATAGTGGTCGAAAACACAGTGGTCAGAAACACACTGGTCAGAAACACACTGGTCAGAAAGGAACTGATCAGAAACACACTGGTCAGAAACACATTGGTTAGAAGCACAGTGGTCAAAAACACTATGTTCAGAAACACAGTGATCAGAAACACACTTGTCAGAAACACAGTGGTCAGAAACACAGTGGTAAGAAACGCAGTGGTCAGAAACACACTGGTCAGAAACACAGTGGTCAGAAACACACTGGTCAGAAACACAGTGGTCAGAAACACAGTGGTCAGAAACACAGTGGTAAAAAACAGTGTGGTCAGAAACACAGTCGTCAGAAACACAGTGGTCAGAAACAAACTGGTCAGAAACACACTGGTCAGAAACACAGTGGTCAAAAACACAGTGGTCAGAAACACACTGCTCAGAAACACAGTGGTAAGAAACATACTGGTCAGAAACATAGTGGTCAGAAACACAGTGGTCAGAAACACAGTGGTCAGGAACACACTGGTCAAAAACACACTGGACAGAAACACAGTGATGAGAAACACACTGTTCAGAAACACAGTGGTCAGAAACTCACTGGTCAGAAACACACTAGTCAGAAACACAATGGCCAGAAACACAGTGGTCACAAACACACTGATCAGAAACACACTTGTCAGAAACACACTGGTCAGAAACACACTGGTCAGAAACACACTGGTCAGAAACACACTCGTCAGAAACACACTAGTCAGAAACACACTGGTCAGAAACACACTGGTCAGAAACACAGTGGTTAGAAATACAGTGGTCAGAAACACACTGGTCAGAAACACACTGGTCAGAAACACAGTGGTTAGAAACACAGTGGTCAGAAACATAGTGGTGGAAAACACAGTGGTCAGAAACACACTGGTCAGAAACACACTGGTCAAAAACACACTGATCAGAAACACACTGGTCAGAATCACAGTGGTCAGAAACACAGTGGTCAGAAACACTATGGTCAAAAACACAGTGGTCAGAAAAGAACTTGTCAGAAACACACTGATCAGAAACACAGTGGTAAGAAACACACTGGTCAGAAACACACTGGTCAGAAACACAGTGGTCAGAAACACAGTGGTCAAAAGCACCGTTGTCAGAAACACAGTGGTCAGAAACATACTGGTCAGAAACACAGTGGTCAGAAACAGACTGATCAGAAACACAGTGGTCAGAAACACATTGGTCAGGAACACAGTGGTGAAAAACACTGTGGTCAGAAACACAGTGGTCAGAAACACACTGGTCAGAAACACACTGGTCAGAAACACAGTGGTCAGAAACACACCGGTCAGAAACACAGTAGTCAGAAACACAGTGGTCAGAAAGACACTAGAAAGAAATACAGTGGTCAGAAACACGCTGGTCAGAAACACACTTGTCAGAAACACAGTGGTCAGAAACACATTGGTCAGACACACAGTGGTCCAAAATACAGTGGTCAGGAATACACTGGTCAGAAGCACACTGGTCAGAAACACACTGATCAGAAACACACTGGGCAGAAACACACAAGTCAGAAACACACTGGTCAGAAACACACTGGTCAGAAACACACCGGTCAGAAACACAATGGTCAGAAACACAGTGGTCAGAAACACAGTGGTCAGAAACACAGTGGTCAGAAACACAGTGGTCAGAAACACAGCGGTGAGAAACACACTGGTCAGAAACACAGTGGTAAGAAACACACTGGTCAGAAATACAGTGGTCAGAAACACAGTGGTCAGAAACACAGTGGTCAGGAACACAGTGGTCAGAAACACGCTGGTCACAAACACACTGGTCAGAAATACAGTGGTCAGAAACACAGTGGTCAGAAACACAGTGGTCAGAAACGGAGTGGTCAGAAACAAAGTGGTCAGAAACACAGTGGTCAGAAATACACCGGTCAGAAACACAGTACTCAGAAACACAGTGGTCAGAAACACAGTGGTCAGAAACACACTGTTCAGAAACACAGTGCTAAGAAACACTGTGGTCAGAAACACAGTGGTCAGAAACACAATGGTCAGAAACACACTGGTCAGAAACAGAGTGGTCAGAAACACACTGGTCAGAAACACACTGGTCAGAAACAAAGTGGTCAGAAACACAGTGGTCAGAAACACACTGGTCAGAAACACACTGGTCAGGAACACACTTGTCAAAAACACAACGGTCACAAACACAGTTGTCAGGTACAAAGTGGTCAGAAACACGGTGAACAGAAACACATTGGTCAGAAACACAGTGGTCAGAAACACACTGGTTAGAAACACAGTGGTCAGAAACACAGTGGTCAGAAACACACTGGTCAGAAACACACTGGTCAGAAACACACTGGTCAGAAACACACTGGTCAGGAACACACTTGTCAAAAACACAACGGTCACAAACACAGTTGTCAGGTACAAAGTGGTCAGAAACACGGTGAACAGAAACACAGTGGTCAGAAACACAGTGGTCAGAAACACACTGGTCAGAAACACTGTGGTAAAACACACACTGGTCAGAAACACAGTGGTCAGAAACACAGTGGTCAGAAACACACTGGTCAAAACATAGCGGTCAGAAACACACTGGTCAGAAACACACAAGTCAGAAACACACTGGTCAGAAAAACAAGTGGTCAGAAACACAGTGGTCAGAAACACACTGGTCAGAAACACACTGGTCAGAAACACACAGGTCAGAAACACACTGGTCAGAAACACAGTGGTCAGAAACAAACTGTTCAGAAACACAGTGGTCAGGAACACACTAGTCAGAAACACACTGGTCCGAAACACAGTGGTCAGAAACACAGTGGTCACAATCACACTGATCACAAACACACTGGTCAGAAACACACTGGTCACAAACACAGTAGTCAGAAACACAGTGGTCAGAAACACACTGGTCAGAAACACACTGGTCAGAGACACACTGGTCAGAAACACAGTGGTCAGAAACACAGTGGTTAGAAACACACTGGTCAGAAACACACTGGTCAGAAACACACAGGTCAGAAACACACTGGTCAGAAACACACTGGTCAGAAACACACTGGTCAGAAACACACTGGTCAGAAACACACTGGTCAGAAACACACTGGTCACAAACACAGTAGTCAGAAACACAGTGGTCAGAAACACACTGGTCAGAAACACACTGGTCAGAAACACACTGGTCAGAAACATTGTGGTCAGAAACACAGTGGTTAGAAACACACTGGTCAGAAACACACTGGTCAAAAATACAGTGGTCACAAAGACACTGGTTAGAAACACAGTGGTGAGAAACACAGTGGTCAGAAACACAGTGGTAAGAAACACTGTGTTCAGAAACACACTGGTCAGAAACACAGTGGTTAGAAACACACTGGTCAGAAACACACTGGTCAGAAACACACTGGTCAGAAACACAGTGGTCAGAAACACAGTGGTAAGAAACACTGTGTTCAGAAACACACTGGTCAGAAACACAGTGGTTAGAAACACACTGGTCAGAAACACACTGGTCAGAAACACACTGGTCAGAAACACTGTGGTCAGAAACACACTGGTCAGAAACACAGTGGTCATAAACACACTGGTCAGAAACACACTGGTCAGAAACACAGTCGTCAGAAACACAATGGTCAGAAACTCACTGGTCAGAAATACACTGGTCAGAATCACAGTGGTCAGAAACACACTGGTCAGAAACACAGTGGTCATAAACACACTGGTCAGAAACACACTGGTCAGAAACACAGTCGTCAGAAACACAATGGTCAGAAACTCACTGGTCAGAAATACACTGGTCAGAATCACAGTGGTCAGAAACACACTGTTCAGAAACACAGTGCTCAGAAACACACTGGTCCAAAACACAGTGGTCAGAAACACAGTGGTCACAAACACACTGATCAGAACCATACTGGTCAGAAACACACTGGTCAGAAACACACTGGTCACAAACACAGTAGTCTGAAACACAGTGGTCAGAAACACACTAATGAGAAACATACTGGTCAGAAACACACTGGTCAGAAACACACTGGTCAGAAACACCGTGGTCAGAAACACACTGGTCAGAAACACACTGGTCAGAAACACACTGGTCAAAAACACAGTGGTCACGTAGACACTGGTTAGAAACACAGTGGTCAGAAAGACAGTGGTAAGATACACTGTGGTCAGAAACACACTGGTCAGGTACACACCGGTCAGAAACACAGTAGTCAGAAACACAGTGGTGAGAAACACAGTGGTCAGAAACACGCTGGGTCAGAAACACACTGGTCAGAAACACAGTGGTCAGAAACATGTTGGTCAGACACACAGTGGTTCAAAACACTGTGGTCAGAAACACACTGGTCAGAAGCACACTGGTCAGAAACACACTGATCAGAAACACATTGGTCAGAAACACAGTGGTCAGAAACACAGTGGTGAGAAACATTGTAGTCAGAAACACTGTGGTCAGAAACACACTTGTTAGAAACACACTGGTCAAAAACACAGTGGTCAGTGTCAACCGGCCTGAGGCGAACGGACTAGAAAACAGGGCCGACACAATAGCACCTGCCGTCCGCTCCCAGCATTTCAGCTAGGAGAAGATATCACCCGCAGGATCACGGTTCCACACTGAGCAGTTCCTAGGCAATCACTTGCTAGCAACTGTGTCCACTTAACACTTGGTCACTTTCGCGCGAGGTGCTAGTCAAAGACTAACTCCTGGGGCTTAGACCAACCAGTGTCTTCTTTATACTGTTCCTTAGTTGGACACCTCTGTGAGGAGCATCTAAGGCCAGATTGTGTAATTAGAATGAGGAATGAGCCTGGTACATATAGTCCTAGGCCTGGCTTCTAAGGTGTGTGGGTAGTGACACTTTTGGGGTGGTCACTCCACACCACCTCACCAGTCCGCCAATTGGCGCATCCACTGACCGCCAAGTGGCGCACTCTCCTCATGCATGGAGAAATGTCTAAGAAACTTCCCCTGTGCTAGAAGGTCAAAAAACCTCCTGCGCACATCAAGGCTCGATCGCAGGACCTGTTGTCCCTAAGTCCAACATGCTATCCGTTGCGCTACACTTCTGGTGTCTCGCTTGGACTTGCACCACGAACAAGGTTTGGGGGACTTACTCCAGAGAGCAGTGCATGCCCAACCTGTCCGTCAACCCATAGCAGTGGCCATGGGGCATAGAAGAACAACAATCTCTCCCTTGCACCGTAGGCCACCTGCTGTGGTAGTTTTCATCGGCATGAACCTGTAGCTCTAGGTTGTGTTTGTGCATGTCAGTTTTTTTTTTTGGTCTTTAGTTCTCATCTCTTGCATCCACCATGCCGACTCCTCAAGCACCTGCAACATGCAAATCACTGTCTAGCGGCTTTGTCAAAAAGTCCGCAAGCATTTTCTTGGTTGCGACGTGCTCCAGTTCCATGACACCCTTGGCGATAAGGTCACGTGAGTAGTGGTACCGAATATCGATGTGCTTTGTACGCCGGGAGATCATGTCGTCCTCTGCCATAGCCATGGCACTTTGGTTGTCGATGCGGATGACCGTTGCCTCCTCTTGTGGTGCCTTGATCTCATCAAGCAAACTGCGAAGCCACTGTGTTTCCTTGCACACTTCGGAGAGTGCAATGTACTCCGCCTCAGCTGTAGAAAGCGAGACGCAGTCTTGCTTCCTGCTTGCCCACGAGACCGCACCACCGTTGAGAAGACAAACAAACCCTAAGGTGGACTTCCTGTCATCAATCCGTCCTCCCCAGTCTGCGTCAGTGTAGCATGTCAGCCGCAGCAAGTCTGATCCTTCTAGACCGCCAAACCGGAGTCCGACGTGCCGAGTCTTTTTGAGGTAGCGAAAAATCCGCTTCACGACTTGCCAATGTTCTGGCCCAGGGTTGGCCACAAACCTGCTCACCTGACCCACTGCAAAAGCAATGTCAGGTCGTGTTCCCACCATTGCATACATGAGACTTCCAACGGCGGACTGGTATGGAATGTTTT
>SZWC01008680.1:14636-24644 GCA_023375785.1 Penium margaritaceum
AGCTTGTCTCCCACGCCCTTTGCGTTGACGACACTGCCGTTTGCACATCTGAACCGCCGATCGGTGGGGCCGATGGAGACAAATCCAGCCTGGTCGTTGCTGGAGTGATGATCGGTGCCGGAGTCGAGCCCAAAAGCTCCTGGCCTGAGCAGCGCCGCTCCTTTTGCTGGAGGCGTGCTCTGTGCCATCATGTTGGTGGCTTCTTTGCCACCCTTTTTGTTGCCTTTGTTCCCACCGCTTCCGCCGTCTTCCTTCTTTGGCGACCTGCACTCTCTTGCCCAGTGCCCAGGTTTGCCGCAGTTGCGGCAGTTACCCTGTCGCTTGGGAGCCTTGCCGCCATTGTTGCCTCCGCCGCCACCGCTTCCGCTGCCGCCTTTCTGACCAGAGGCTGACCCTTTGCTCCCGCGGCCACCGTAGCGTGCGGCATAGGCTGAGAAGTTAGCCTCACTTCCGCTGCGGCGCATGGCCTCGTTTCGCACGTACTCGGACACTGCCGTGTACGTCAGGTCGTCCTCCTTCCAGCCGCCCATGACGGTGATCATTGGACTCCAGCTCTCCGGTAGCGCCATGAGGAGGATCATGGCTTGCATGTTCTCGTCAAGGTCCCAGTTCATCTGGCGAGCCTCGCCAAGGAGTCCTTCAAACTCCTGTAGGAAATCGGGGATTGATTCGCCCTCATTCACCCGCATGCTGATCAGCCGTTGTAGGATGAATAGTCTGTTCGCGAGGGAGGTGGATTGGTGCACGCGCTTGAGCTTGTCGTAAGCTTCGGAAGCCAGCGTGTACCCGGCAATGATGGGAACATACTTCTTGGCTATCGCGTTGCTGAGGAATGACATTACAATATCATTTCGATCCATCCAAGCCTCATGCTCAGATGTGCCTTCCACGGGAACCTGCTCCTCTCCCTTCAGTAGCTTGATGAAGCCGCGCACTTTCATCGCCAGCTCAAACTGCCATCTCCAAAGGGGGAAGTCAATCCCCTCAAAAATGGGGATTCCTCCCAGGGGTCCAAGACCTTGTGGCAGTGACATAGCACTCACATTTGCTCCAGTGGTCTGCCCTGTGGTAGCCACTGTTGAGCTTGAGGACTGCCCTGCGGCAGCCCCCACTCCTCCCGATGGCTCAACCATTTTTTTTTGTTGCCCTTGTCTGCTTCCCACGTCTCTGCTGCGTTGAGGCCGATGTAGGCTGATGTTAGCTGATGTCTGCTACCGGTTTTAGGATGCAGATTCGTTGCTTAACCCTCCAGCCGATGTTCACCTGCAGACAGAGAATAAATCTACACCAACACACCCAGGGTCTTGCCACCAAGGGCAGAGCTTATCCTGGTTGGGACACAAGGGTCGTGCCTCCAAGGGCAGAGCTTGTCCTTAGTCCCTGTGTGCTAAGTGCAGACCAAGCCGTTGGATCTGATGAAGCTGATGGAGCTGATGGAGTTGATGGAGCCGGCGTGTGCACCTGGAGAGAGCGTACCAGAGTTGAGCGAAGCGTGCCTTACAACTGGTCAGTGTGGGCCCATAACCCTTTGTCAACCGGCCTGAGGCGAACGGACTAGAAAACAGGGCCGNACCACCTCACCAGTCCGCCAATTGGCGCATCCACTGACCGCCAAGTGGCGCACTCTCCTCATGCATGGAGAAATGTCTAAGAAACTTCCCCTGTGCTAGAAGGTCAAAAAACCTCCTGCGCACATCAAGGCTCGATCGCAGGACCTGTTGTCCCTAAGTCCAACATGCTATCCGTTGCGCTACACTTCTGGTGTCTCGCTTGGACTTGCACCACCAACAAGGTTTGGGGGACTTACTCCAGAGAGCAGTGCATGCCCAACCTGTCCGTCAACCCATAGCAGTGGCCATGGGGCATAGAAGAACAACAGTCAGAAACACACTGGTCAGAAACACACTGGTCAGATACACAGAGGTCAGAAACACAGTGGTCAGAAACACACTGGTCAGAAACACACTGGTCAGAAACACACTGGTCAGAAACACACTGGTCAGAAACACAGTGGTCCGAAACAGAGTGGTCAGAAATACAGTGGTTAGAAACACACTGGTCATAAGCACACTGGTCAGAAACACACCGTTCAGAAACACGGGAGTCAGAAACACAGTGGTCAGAAAAAGAGTGGTCAGAAACACAGTGGTCAGAAAAACACCGGTAAGAAATACAGTGGTCTGAAACATGCTGGGTCAGAAACACACTGGTCAGAAACACAGTGGTCAGAAACACATTGGTCAGACACACAGTGGTCCAAAACACAGTGGTCAGAAATACACTGGTCAGAAGCACACTGGTCAGAAACACACTGATCAGAAACACACTGGTAAGAAACACAGTGGTCAGAAACACAGTGGTCAGAAACACAGTGGTCAGAAACACCCTGGTCAGAAACACACTGGTCAGAAACACAGTGGTCAGAAACACAGTGGTCAGAAACACAGTGGTCAGAAATACACTGGTCAGAAACACAGTGGTCAGAAACACACTGGTCAGAAACACAGTGGTCAGAAACACACTGGTCAGATACACAGTGGTCAGAAACACAGTGGTCAGAAACGCACTGGTCAGAAACACACTGATCAGAAACACAGTGGTCAGAAACACATTGGTCAGAAACACACTGGTCAGAAACACAGTGGTCAGAAACACTTTGGTCAGAAACACAGTGGTCAGAAACACAGTGGTCAGAAACACAGTGGTCATAAACACAGTGGTCAGAAACACACTGGTCAGGAACACAATGGTCGGAAACACACTGGTCAGCAACACAGTGGTCAGAAACACACTGTTCAAAAACAAAGTGGTCAGAAACACACTGGTCAGAAACACACTGGTCAGAAACACAGTGTTCAGAAACACAGTGGTCACAAACACACTGATCAGAAACACACTGGTCAGAAACACACTAGTCAGAAACACACTGGTCAGAAGTATAGTGGTCAGAAACACACTGGTCAGAAACACACTGGTCAAAAACACAGTGGTCACAAAGACACTGGTTAGAAACACAGTGGTGGGAAACACAGTGGTCAGAAACACAGTGGTAAGAAACACTGTGGTCAGAAACACACTGGTCAGAAACACACTGGTCAAAAACACAGTGGTCACAAAGACACTGGTTAGAAACACAGTGGTGGGAAACACAGTGGTCAGAAACACAGTGGTAAGAAACACTGTGGTCAGAAACACAGTGGCCAGAAACACTGTGGTCAGAAACACACTGGTCAGAAACACACTGGTCAGAAACACAGTGGTCAGAAACACACTCGTCACAAACACACTGGTCAGAAACACGGAGGTCAGAAACACAGTGGTCAGAAACACAATGGTCAGAAACACAGTGGTCAGAAACACACTGGTCATAAACACACAGGTCAGAAACACAGTGGTTAGAAACATAGTGGTCAGAAACACACTGGTCAGAAACACACTGGTCAGAAACACAGTGGTAAGAAACACACTGGTCAGAAAAACACTGGTAAGAAATACTGTGGTCAGAAACACAGTGGTCAGAAACACACTGGTCAGAAACACAGTGGTCAGAAACACATTGGTCAGACACACAGTGGTCCAAAACACAGCGGTCAGAAATACACTGGTCAGAAGCACACTGGAAAGAAGCACACTGATCAGAAACACACTGGTCAGAAACACAGTGGTCAGAAACACAGTGGTCAGAAACATTGTAGTAAGAAACACAGTGGTCAGAAACACACTTGTTAGAAACACACTAGTCGGAAACACAGTGGTCAGAAACACCCTGGTCAGAAACACAGTGGTCAGAAACACTGTGGTCAGAAACACAGTGGTCAGAAACACACTGGTCAGAAACACACTGGTTAGAAACACACAGGTCAGAAACATACTGGTCAGAAACACACTTGTCAGAAACATAGTGGTCAGAAACACACTGGTCAGAAATACATTGGTCAGAAACACAGTGGTCAGAAACACACTGGTCAGAAACACACTGGTTAGAAACACACAGGTCAGAAACATACTGGTCAGAAACACACTTGTCAGAAACATAGTGGTCAGAAACACACTGGTCAGAAATACATTGGTCAGAAACACAGTGGTCAGAAACACACTGTTCAGAAACACACTGGTCAGAAACATACTGGTCAGAAACACACTTGTCAGAAACACACTGGTCAAAAACACAGTGGTCAGAAACACAGTGGTCAGAGACACACTGGTCAGAAACACACTGGTCAGAAATACACTGGTCAGGAACACACTGGTCAGAAACACACTGTTCAGAAACACAGTGGTCAGAATTACAGTGGTCAGAAACACAGTGGTCAGAAACATAGTGGTCAAGAACACAGTGGTCAGAACCACACTAGTCAGAAACGCACTGGTCAGAAACACACTGGTCAGAAACACAGTGGTCAGAAACACAGTGGTCAGAAACCCTATGGTCAGAAACACAGTGGTGAGAAACACAGTAGTCAGAAACACACTTGTCAGAAACACACTGGTCAGAAACACAGTGGTAAGAAACACATTTGTCAGAAATACACTGGTCAGAAACATAGTGGTCAGAAAATCAGTGGTCAAAAACACTGTGGTCAGAAACAAAGTGGTCAGAAGCACACTGGTCAGAAGTACAGTGGTCAGAAACACACTAGTCAGAAACACAGTGGTCAGAAACACAGTGGTCAGAAACACAGTGGTAAAAAACACTGTGGTCAGAAACACAGTGGTCAGAAACACACTGGTCAGAAACACACTGGTCAGCAACACTCTGGTCAGAAACACACTGGTCAGAAACACACTGGTCAGAGACACACTGGTCAGAGACAAAGTGGTCAGAAACACAGTGGTCAGAAACACAGTGGTCAGAAAAACACTGGACAGAAACACAGTGGTCAGAAACACAGTGGTCAGAAACACATTGGTCAGAAACGCAGTGGTCAGAAACACAGTGGTCAGAAACACAGTGGTCAGAAACACATTGGTCAGAAACACAGTTGTCAGAAACACATTGGTCAGAAACACAGTGGTCAGAAACAGACTGGTCAGAAACACACTGGTCAGAAAGACACTGGTCAGAAACACACTAGTCAGAAACACAGCGGTCAGAAACACAGTGGTCAGTAACACAGTGGTCAGAAACACACTAGTCAGAAACACACTGGTCAGAAACACACTGGTCAGAAACACACTGGTCAGAAACATATTGGTCAGAAAGACAGTGGTCAGAAACACACTGGCGATAAACACAGTGGTCAGACCACAGTGGTCAGAAACACACTAGTCAGAAACAAACTGGTCAGAAACACACTGGTGAGAAACACAGTGGTCAGAAACACAGTGGTCAGAAACACAATGATCAGAAACACCGTCGTAAGAAACACACTAATCAGAAACACGGTGGTCGGAAACACAGCGTTCAGAAAACAACTGGTCTGAAACACAGTGGGCAGAAATACACAAGTCAGAAACACAGTAGTCAGAAAAAGACTGGTCAGAAACACAGTGGTAAGAAACACTGTGGTCAGAAACACTGTGGTCAGAAAGACAATGGTCAGAAACACCCTGGTCAGAAACACACTGGTCAGAAACACAGCGGTAAGAAACACAGTAGTCAGAAACACACTGGTCAGAAACACAGTGGTCAGAAACACACTGGTCAGAAAAACACTGGTCAGAAACACAGTGGTCAGAAAGACAGTGGTCAGAAACACAGTGGTCAGAAACACACTGGTCAGAAAAACACTGGTCAGAAACACAGTGGTCAGAAAGACAGTGGTCAGAAACACAGTGGTCAGAAACACACTGGTCACAAACACATTGGTGAGAAACACACTGGTCAGAAACACAGAGGTCATAAACCCCGTAGTCAGAAACACTGTGGTAAAAAACACTGTGGTCAGAAACACGGTGGTCAGAAACACAGTGGTCAGAAACACACTGGTCAGAAACACACTGGTCAGAAACACAGTGGTCAGAAACACACTGGTCAGAAACACACTGGTCAGAGACACAGTGGTCAGAAAAACACTGGACAGAAACACAGAGGTCAGAAACACAGTGGTCAGAAACACATTGGTCAGAAACGCTGTGGTCAGAAACACAGTGGTCAGAAACACACTGGTCAGAAAGAAAGTGGTCAGAAACACAGTGGTCAGAAACACAGTGGTCAGAAACACACTGGTCAGAAAGAAAGTGGTCAGAAACACAGTGGTCAGAAACACAGTGGTCAGAAACACACAGGTCAGAAACACAGTGGTCAGAAACACAGTGGTCAGAAACACAGTGGTCAGAAACGCACTGGTCAGAAACACACTGGTCAGAAACATACTGGTCAGAAACACACTGGTCAGAAACACACTAGTCAGAAACACAGTGGTCAGAAACACAGTGGTCAGAAACACACTGGTCAGAAACACACTAGTCAGAAACACAGTGGTCAGAAACACAGTGGTCAGAAACACAGTGGTCAGAAACACACTGGTCAGAAACACACTGGTCAGAAATACACTGGTCAGAAACACTCTGGTCTGAACTGCACTGGTCAGAAACACAGTGGTCAGAAACACAGTGGTCAGAAACACACTGGAGAGAAACACAGTGGTCAGAACACAGTGGTCAGAAACACACTAGTCAGAAACAAACTGGTCAGAAACACACTGGTCAGAAACACACTGGTCAGAAACTCAGTGGTCAGAAACAAAGTGGTCAGAAACACCGTAGTCAGAAAGTCACAAATCAGAAACATAGTGGTCCGAAACAATGCATTCAGAAACTCACTGGTCAGATACACAGTGGTCAGAAACACACAAGTCAGAAACACACTGGTCAGAAACACAGTGGTAAGAAACACTGTGGTCAGAAACACAGTGGTCAGAAACACAATGGTCAGTAACACCCTGGTCAGAAACACACTGGTAAGGCACACAGTGGTCAGAAACACACTGGTCAGAAACACAGTGGTCAGAAACACACAAGTCAGAAACACACTGGTCAGAAACACGCTGGTCAGAAACACAGTGGTAAGAAACACTGTGGTCAGAAATACAGTGGTCAGAAACACAGTGGTCAGAAACACAGTGGTCAGGAACACAGTGGTCAGAAACACACATTGGTCACAAACACAGTGGTGAGAAACACACTGGTCAGAAACACAGTGGTCAGAAACACAGTGGTCAGAAACACAGTGGTAAGAAAGGTCAGAAACACAGTGGTCAGAAACACACTGGTCAGAAAGACACTGGTCAGAAACACAGTGGTCAGAAGCACACTGGTCAGAAACACACTCGTCAGAGACACAGTGGTCAGAAAAACACTGGATAGAAACACAGTGGTCAGAAAGACAGTGGTCAGAAACACATTGGTCAGAAACGCTGTGGTCAGAAACACCGTGGTCAGAAACAGACTGGTCAGAAAGAAAGTGGTCAGAAACACAGTGGTCAGAAACACAGTGGTCAGAAACACACAGGTCAGAAACACAGTGGTCAGAAACACAATAGTCAGAAACACACTGGTCAGAAACGCACTGGTCAGAAACACACTGGTCAGAAACATACTGGTCAGAAACACACTGGTCAGAAACACACTAGTCAGAAACACAGTGGTCAGAAACACAGTGGTCAGAAACACACTAGTCAGAAACACAGTGGTCAGAAACACAGTGGTCAGAAACACAGTGGTCAGAAACACACTGGTCAGAAACACACTGGTCAGAAATACACTGGTCAGAAACACTCTGGTCTGAAACGCAGTGGTCAGAAACACAGTGGTCAGAAACACAGTGGTCAGAAACACACTGGCGAGAAACACAGTGGTCAGAACACAGTGGTCAGAAACACACTAGTCAGAAACAAACTGGTCAGAAACACACTGGTCAGAAACACAGTGGTCAGAAACTCAGTGGTCAGAAACACAGTGGTCAGAAACTCAGTGGTCAGAAACTCAGTGGTCAGAAACACAGTGGTCAGAAACACAGCGTTCAGAAACTCACTGGTCAGATACACAGTGGTCAGAAGCACACAAGTCAGAAATACACTGGTCAGAAACACAGTGGTAAGAAACACTGTGGTCAGAAACACAGTGGTCAGAAACACAATGGTCAGAAACACCCTTTCAGAAACACACTGGTAAGGCACATAGTGGTCAGAAACACAGTAGTCAGAAACACAGTGGTCAGAAACACACAAGTCAGAAACACACTGGTCAGAAACACACTGGTCAGAAACACACTGGTAAGAAACACTGTGGTCAGAAACACAGTGGTCAGAAACACAGTGGTCAGAAACACAGTGGTCAGAAACACACTGGTCATAAACACAGTGGTGAGAAACACACTGGTCAGAAACACAGTGGTCAGAAACAGTGGTCAGAAACACACTGGTAAGAAACACTGTGGTCAGAAACACAGTGGTCAGAAACACACTGGTCATAAACACAGTGGTGAGAAACACACTGGTCAGAAACACAGTGGTCAGAAACAGTGGTCAGAAACACACTGGTAAGAAACACTGTGGTCAGAAACACAGTGGTCAGAAACACAGTGGTCAGAAACACACTGGTCCGAAACACACTGGTCAGAAACACAGTGGTCAGAAACACACTGGTCAGAAACACACTTGTCAGAGACACAGTGGTCAGAAAAACACTGGATAGAAACACAGTGGTCAGAAAGACAGTGGTCAGAAACACATTGGTCAGAAATGCTGTGGTCAGGAACACAGTGGTCAGAAACAAACTGGTCAGAAAGACAGTGGTCCAAAACACAGTGGTCAGAAACACAGTGGTCAGAAACACACAGGTCAGAAACACAGTGGTCAGAAACACAGTGGTCAGAAACACACTGGTCAGAAACACACTGGTCAGAAACACAGTGGTCAGAAACACAGTGGTCAGAAACACACTGGTCAGAAACGCACTGGTCAGAAACACACTGGTCAGAAACATACTGGTCAGAAACACACTGGTCAGAAACACACTAATCAGAAACACAGTGGTCAGAAACACAGTGGTCAGAAACACACTGGTCAGAAACACACTAGTCAGAAACACACTGGTCAGAAATACACTGGTCAGAAACACTCTGGTCTGAAACGCACTGGTCAGAAACACAGTGGTCAGAAACACAGTGGTCAGAAACACACTTGCGAGAAACACAGTGGTCAGAACACAGTGGTCAGAAACACACTAGTCAGAAACAAACTGGTCAGAAACACACTGGTCAGAAACACAGTGGTCAGAAACTTAGTGGACAGAAACACAGTGGTCAGAAACACCATGGTCAGAAACTCACAAATCAGATACACAGTGGTCAGAGACAAAGCGTTCAGAAACACACTGGTCAGAAACACAGTGGTAAGAAACACTGTGGTCAGAAACACACGGGTCAGAAACACAATGGTCAGAAACACCCTGGTCAGAAACACACTGGTAAGACACACAGTGGTCAGAAACACAGTCGTCAGAAACACAGTGGTCAGAAACACACAATTCAGAAACACACTGGTCAGAAACACACTGGTCAGATACACAGTGGTAAGAAACACTGTGGTCAGAATCACAGTGGTCAGAAACACAGTGGTCAGAAACACCCTGGTCAGAAACACACTGGTCAGAAACACAGTGGTCAGAAACACTGTAGTCGGAAACACCCTGCTCAGAAACACATTGGTCAGAAACACAGGGGTCGGAAACACAGTGGTCAGAAACACACTGGTCAGAAACACACTGGTCAGAAACACACCCATCAAAAACACAGTGGTCACAAACACACTGGTTAGAAACACTGTGGTGAGAAACACAGTCCTCAGAAACACAGTGGCAAGAAACAATGTGGTCAGAAACAGAGTGGACAGAAGGACAGTGGTCAGAAACACACTGGTCAGAAACTCAGTGGTCAGAAACACAGTGGTCAGAAACACACTGTTCAGAAACACACTGCTCAGAAACACACTGGTCAGAAACACAGTGGTCAGAAACACACTGGTCAGAAACACAGTGGTCAGAAACACAGTGGTCAGAAACACA
>SZWC01008680.1:36987-49069 GCA_023375785.1 Penium margaritaceum
ACTGGTCAGAAATACACTGGTCAGAA
This sequence comes from Penium margaritaceum, assembly GCA_023375785.1. Lineage (NCBI taxonomy): Eukaryota > Viridiplantae > Streptophyta > Zygnematophyceae > Desmidiales > Peniaceae > Penium > Penium margaritaceum. The sequence goes on from SZWC01008680.1 coordinate 37,014, forward strand.
ACACTCTGGTCTGAAACGCACGGGTCAGAAACACAGTGGTCAGAAACACAGTGGTCAGAAACACACTGGCGATAAACAAAGTGGTCAGAACACAGTGGTCAGAAACACACTAGTCAGAAACAAACTGGTCAGAAACACACTGGTCAGAAACACAGTGATCAGAAACTCAGTGGTCAGAAACACAGTGGTCAGAAACATCGTGGTCAGAAACTCACAAATCAGAAACACAGTGGTCAGAAACAAAGCGTTCAGAAACACACTGGTCAGAAACACACTGGTCAGAAACACAGTGGTCAGAAACACAGTGGTAAGAAACACTGTGGTCAGAAACACAGTGGTCAGAAACACAATGGTCAGAAACACCCTGGTCAGAAACACACTGGTAAGACACACAGTGGTCACAAACACAGTCGTCAGAAACACAGTGGTCAGAAACACACAAGTCAGAAACACACTGATCAGAAACACACTGGTCAAAGACACAGTGGTAAGAGACACTGTGGTCAGAAACACAGTGGTCAGAAACACAGTGGTCAGAAACACCCTGGTCAGAAACACACTGGTCAGACACACAGTGGTCAGAAACACTGTAGTCAGAAACACACTGCTCAGAAACACATTGGTCAGAAACACAGGGGTCAGAAACACAGTGGTCAGAAACACACTGGTCAGAAACACACTGGTCAGAAACACACCCGTGAAAAACACAGTGGTCACAAACACACTGGTTAGAAACACAGTGGTGAGAAACACAGTGCTCAAAAACACAGTGGTAACAAACAATGTGGTCAGAAACACAGTGGACAGAAACACAGTGGTCAGAAACACACTGGTCAGAAACACAGTGGTCAGAAACACAGTGGTCAGAAACACACTGTTCAGAAACACACTGCTCAGAAACACACTGGTCAGAAACACAGAGGTCAGAAACACACTGGTCAGAAACACAGTGGTCAGAAACACAGTGGTCAGAAACATAGTGGTCAGAAACACAGTGGTCAGAAACACAGTGGTCAGAAACACAGTGGTCAGAAACACACTGGTCAGAAACACAGTGGTCAGAAACATAGTGGTCAGAAACACAGTGGTCAGAAACACAGTGGTCAGAAACACAGTGGTCAGAAACACACTGGTCAGAAACACACTGGTCAGAAACACTCTGGTCTGAAACGCACTGGTCAGAAACACAGTGGTCACAAAACACAGTGGTTAGAAACACACTGGCAAGAAACACAGTGGTCAGAACACAGTGGTCAGAAAAACACTAGTCAGAAGCAAACTGGTCAGAAACACACTGGTCAGAAACACAGTGGTCAGAAACTCAGTGGTAAGAAACACAGTGGTCAGAAACACCGTGGTCAGAAACACACAAATCAGAAACACAGTGGTCAGAAACACAGCGTTCAGAAACACACTGGTCAGAAACACACTGGTCAGAAACACAGTGGTCAGAAACACACTGGGCAAAAACACACCCGTCCAAAACACAGTGGTCACAAACACACTGGTAAGAAACACAGTGGTGAGAAACATAGTGCTCAGAAACACCGTGGTAAGAAACACTGTGGTCAGAAACACAGTGGTCAGAAACACAGTGGTCAGAAACACACTGGTCAGAAACACACTGGTCAGAAACACAGTGGTCAGAAACACACTTGTCAGAAACACACTGGTCAGAAACACACTGGTGAGAAACACAGTGGTCAGGAACACACTGGTCAGAAACACAGTGGTCAGAAACACACTGGTTTGAAACACACTGGTCAGAAACACAGTGGTCAGAAACACACTGGTCAGAAACACACTGGTGAGAAACACAGTGGTCAGGAACACACTGGTCAGAAACACAGTGGTCAGAAACACACTGGTTTGAAACACACTGGTCAGAAACACAGTGGTCAGAAACACAGTGCTCAGAATCACAGTGGTAAGAAACACTGTGGTCAGAAACACAGTGGTCAGAAACACAGTGGTCAGAAACAAACTTGTCAGAAACACACTGGTCAGAAACACAGTAGTCAGAAACACACTGGTCACAAACCCAGTGGTCAGAAACACACTGGTCAGAAAGACACTGGTAAGAAATACAGTGGTCAGAAACACGTTGGTCAGAAACACACTGGTCAGAAACACAGTTGTCAGAAACATAGTGGTCAGACACGCAGTGGTCCAAAACACAGTGGTCACAAGTACACTGATCAGAAAAACACTGGTCACAAACACACTGATCAGAAACACACTGGTAAAAAACACAGTGGTCAGAAACACAGTGGTCAGAAACATTGTGGTCAGAAACACAGTGGTCAGAAACACACTTGTTAGAAACACACTGGTCGGAAAGACAGTGGTCAGAAACATCCTGGTCAGAAACACACTGGTCAGAATTACAGTGGTCAGAAAAACAGTGGTCAGAAACACAGTGGTCAGAAACACTGTGGTCAGAAACACACTGGTCAGAAACACATTGGTCAGAAACACACAGGTAAGAAACACAGTGCTCAGAAACACACTGGTCAGAAACACAGTGGTGAGAAACACACTGGTCAGAAATACACTGGTCAGAAAGAAGTTGGTCAGAAACACACTGGTCAGAAACACACCGGTCAGAAACACACTGGTCAGAATTACACTGGTCAGAAACACAGTGGTCACAAACACACTTGTCAGAAACACAGTGGTCAGAAACACACTGGTTAGAAACACACTGGTCAGAAATACAGTGGTCAGAAACACACTGGTCAGAAACACACTGGTCAGAAGCACAGTGGTCAGAAACACAGTGGTCAGAAACACCGTGGTCAGAAAAGTAGTAGTAAAAAACACAGTGGTCAGAAAACCACTGGTCAGAAACACACTGGTCAGAAACACACTGATCAGAAACACACTCGTCAGAAACACAGTGGTCAGAAACACAATGGTCAGAAACACAGTGATCAGAAAAACAGTGGTCAGAAACACACTGGTCAGAAATACAGTGGTCAGAAACACACTGGTCAGAAACACATTGATCAGAAAAACAGTGGTCAGAAACACAGTGGTAAAAAACACTGTGGTCACAAACACAGTGTTCAGAAACACAGTGGTCAGAAACACACTGGTCAGAAACACGCTGGTCAGAGACACAGTGGTCAGAAACACAGTAGTCAGAAACACAGTGGTCAGAAACAAACTGGACAGAATCACATTGGTCAGAAACACAGTGGTCAAAAACACATTGGTCAGAAATGCAGTGGTCAGAAACACACTGGTCAGAAACATAGTGGTCAGAAACACAGTGGTCAGAAACACAGTAGTCAGAAGCACACTGGTCAGAAACACAGTGGTCAGAAACACACTGGTCAGAAACACAGTGGTCAGAAACAAAGTGTACAGAAACACACTAGTCACAAAAACACTGGTAAAAAACACACTGGTCAAAAACACACTGGTCAGAAACACAGTGGTCAGAAACACACTGGTCAGAAACACAGTGGTCAGAAACAAAGTGTACAGAAACACACTAGTCACAAAAACACTGGTAAAAAACACACTGGTCAAAAACACAGTTGTAGGAATCACTGTGGTCAGAAACACAGTGGTCAGAAACACAGTGGTCAGAAACACCCTGGTCAGAAACACACTGGTCAGAAACACAGTGGTCAGAAACACAGTAGTCAGAAACACACTGGTCAGAAACACACTGGTCAGAAACACAGTGGTAAGAAACACAGTGGTCAGAAACACAGTGGTCAGAAACACAGTAGTCAGAAACACACTGGTCAGAAACACACTGGTCAGAAACACAGTGGTAAGAAACACAGTGGTCAGAAACACAGTGGTCAGAAACACACTGGTCAAGAACACACTGGTCAGAAACACATTGGTCGAAAACACGGTGGTCACAAACACACTGGTTAGAAACACAGTGGTGAGAAACACAGTGGTCAGAAACACAGTGGTAAGAAACACTGTTTTCAGAAACACAGTGATCAGAAACATAGTGGTCAGAAACACAGTGGTCAGGAATACACTGGTCAGAAAGACAGTGGTCAGTAAACTACTGGTCAGAAACACACTGGTCAGAAACACGGTGGTCAGAAACACACTGGTCAGAAACACAGTGGTCAGAAACACAGTGGTCAGAAACACACTGGTCATAGACACACTGGTCAGAAATACAGTGGTCAGAAACACACTGGTCAGAAACATACTGGTCAGAAACACAGTGGTCAGAACGCAGTGGTCAGAAAGACAGTGGTCAGAAACACAGTGGTCAGAAACACAGTGGTCACAAACACACTGGTCAGAAACACAGTGGTCAGAAAACCACTGGTCAGAAACACACTGGTCAGAAACACACTGATCAGAAACACACTTGTCATAAACACAGTGGTCAGAAACACTATGGTCAGAAACACAGTGGTCAGAAACACAGTGGTCAGAAACACACTTGTCAGAAACACAGTGGTCAGAGACACAGTAGTAAGAAACACACTGGTCAGAAACACACTTGTCAGAAACACAGTGCTCAGAAACACAGTGGTCAGGAACATAGTGGTCAGAAAAACAGTGGTCAGAAACCAACTGGTCACAAACACAGTGGTCAGAAACACACTGGTCAGAAACACAGTGGTCAGAAACACAGTGGTCAGAAACACAGTGGTATAAACCACTGTGCTCAGAAACACAGTGGTCAGGAACACAGTGGTTAGAAACACACTTGTCAGAAACACACAGGTCAGATACACACTGGTCAGAGACATAGTGGTCAGAAACACAGTGGTTAGAAACTCAGTGGTCAGAAACACACTAGACAGAAACACAGTGGTCAGAAACACACAGGTCAGATACACACTGGTCAGAGACATAGTGGTCAGAAACACAGTGGTTAGAAACTCAGTGGTCAGAAACACACTAGACAGAAACACAGTGGTCAGAAACACAGTGGTGAGAAACACATTGGTCAGAAACCCAGTGGTCAGGAACACAGTGGTCATAAACACACTGCTCAGAAACACACTGTTCAGAAACACAGTGGTCAGAAACACAGTGGTCAGAAACACAATGGTCAGAAACACATTGGTCAGAAACACAGTGGTCAGAAACACAGTGGTCAGAAACACACTTGTCAGAAACACACTGGTCAGAGATACAGTAGTAAGAAACACACTGGTCAGAAACACACTTGTCAGAAACACAGTGCTCATAAACACAGTGGTCAGGAACATAGTGGTCAGAAAAACAGTGGTCAGAAACACACTGGTCACAAACACAGTGGTCAGAAACACACTGGTCAGAAACGCACTGGTCAGAAACACACTGGTCAGAAACACGCTGGTCAGAGACACAGTGGTCAGAAACACAGTAGTCAGAAACACACTGGTCAGAAACACAGTGATCAGAAACACAGTGGTCAGAAACACAGTGGTCCAAAACACACAGGTCAGAAACACAGTGGTCAGAAACACAGAGGTCAGAAACACAGTGGTCAGAAACACAGAGGTCAGAAACACAGTGGTCAGAAACACAGAGGTCAGAAACACAGTGGTCAGAAACACAGAGGTCAGAAACACAGTGGTCAGAAACACAGAGGTCAGAAACACAGTGGTCAGAAACACAGAGGTCAGAAACACAGTGGTCAGAAACACAGAGGTCAGAAACACAGTGGTCAGAAACACAGAGGTCAGAAACACAGTGGTCAGAAACACAGAGGTCAGAAACACAGTGGTCAGAAACACAGAGGTCAGAAACACAGTGGTCAGAAACACAGAGGTCAGAAACACAGTGGTCAGAAACACAGAGGTCAGAAACACAGTGGTCAGAAACACAGAGGTCAGAAACACAGTGGTCAGAAACACAGAGGTCAGAAACACAGTGGTCAGAAACACAGAGGTCAGAAACACAGTGGTCAGAAACACAGAGGTCAGAAACACAGTGGTCAGAAACACAGAGGTCAGAAACACAGTGGTCAGAAACACAGAGGTCAGAAACACAGTGGTCAGAAACACAGAGGTCAGAAACACAGTGGTCAGAAACACAGAGGTCAGAAACACAGTGGTCAGAAACACAGAGGTCAGAAACACAGTGGTCAGAAACACAGAGGTCAGAAACACAGTGGTCAGAAACACAGAGGTCAGAAACACAGTGGTCAGAAACACAGAGGTCAGAAACACAGTGGTCAGAAACACAGAGGTCAGAAACACAGTGGTCAGAAACACAGAGGTCAGAAACACAGTGGTCAGAAACACAGAGGTCAGAAACACAGTGGTCAGAAACACAGAGGTCAGAAACACAGTGGTCAGAAACACAGAGGTCAGAAACACAGTGGTCAGAAACACAGAGGTCAGAAACACAGTGGTCAGAAACACAGAGGTCAGAAACACAGTGGTCAGAAACACAGAGGTCAGAAACACAGTGGTCAGAAACACAGAGGTCAGAAACACAGTGGTCAGAAACACAGAGGTCAGAAACACAGTGGTCAGAAACACAGAGGTCAGAAACACAGTGGTCAGAAACACAGAGGTCAGAAACACAGTGGTCAGAAACACAGAGGTCAGAAACACAGTGGTCAGAAACACAGAGGTCAGAAACACAGTGGTCAGAAACACAGAGGTCAGAAACACAGTGGTCAGAAACACAGAGGTCAGAAACACAGTGGTCAGAAACACAGAGGTCAGAAACACAGTGGTCAGAAACACAGAGGTCAGAAACACAGTGGTCAGAAACACAGAGGTCAGAAACACAGTGGTCAGAAACACAGAGGTCAGAAACACAGTGGTCAGAAACACAGAGGTCAGAAACACAGTGGTCAGAAACACAGAGGTCAGAAACACAGTGGTCAGAAACACAGAGGTCAGAAACACAGTGGTCAGAAACACAGAGGTCAGAAACACAGTGGTCAGAAACACAGAGGTCAGAAACACAGTGGTCAGAAACACAGAGGTCAGAAACACAGTGGTCAGAAACACAGAGGTCAGAAACACAGTGGTCAGAAACACAGAGGTCAGAAACACAGTGGTCAGAAACACAGAGGTCAGAAACACAGTGGTCAGAAACACAGAGGTCAGAAACACAGTGGTCAGAAACACAGAGGTCAGAAACACAGTGGTCAGAAACACAGAGGTCAGAAACACAGTGGTCAGAAACACAGAGGTCAGAAACACAGTGGTCAGAAACACAGAGGTCAGAAACACAGTGGTCAGAAACACAGAGGTCAGAAACACAGTGGTCAGAAACACAGAGGTCAGAAACACAGTGGTCAGAAACACAGAGGTCAGAAACACAGTGGTCAGAAACACAGAGGTCAGAAACACAGTGGTCAGAAACACAGAGGTCAGAAACACAGTGGTCAGAAACACAGAGGTCAGAAACACAGTGGTCAGAAACACAGAGGTCAGAAACACAGTGGTCAGAAACACAGAGGTCAGAAACACAGTGGTCAGAAACACAGAGGTCAGAAACACAGTGGTCAGAAACACAGAGGTCAGAAACACAGTGGTCAGAAACACAGAGGTCAGAAACACAGTGGTCAGAAACACAGAGGTCAGAAACACAGTGGTCAGAAACACAGAGGTCAGAAACACAGTGGTCAGAAACACAGAGGTCAGAAACACAGTGGTCAGAAACACAGAGGTCAGAAACACAGTGGTCAGAAACACAGAGGTCAGAAACACAGTGGTCAGAAACACAGAGGTCAGAAACACAGTGGTCAGAAACACAGAGGTCAGAAACACAGTGGTCAGAAACACAGAGGTCAGAAACACAGTGGTCAGAAACACAGAGGTCAGAAACACAGTGGTCAGAAACACAGAGGTCAGAAACACAGTGGTCAGAAACACAGAGGTCAGAAACACAGTGGTCAGAAACACAGAGGTCAGAAACACAGTGGTCAGAAACACAGAGGTCAGAAACACAGTGGTCAGAAACACAGAGGTCAGAAACACAGTGGTCAGAAACACAGAGGTCAGAAACACAGTGGTCAGAAACACAGAGGTCAGAAACACAGTGGTCAGAAACACAGAGGTCAGAAACACAGTGGTCAGAAACACAGAGGTCAGAAACACAGTGGTCAGAAACACAGAGGTCAGAAACACAGTGGTCAGAAACACAGAGGTCAGAAACACAGTGGTCAGAAACACAGAGGTCAGAAACACAGTGGTCAGAAACACAGAGGTCAGAAACACAGTGGTCAGAAACACAGAGGTCAGAAACACAGTGGTCAGAAACACAGAGGTCAGAAACACAGTGGTCAGAAACACAGAGGTCAGAAACACAGTGGTCAGAAACACAGAGGTCAGAAACACAGTGGTCAGAAACACAGAGGTCAGAAACACAGTGGTCAGAAACACAGAGGTCAGAAACACAGTGGTCAGAAACACAGAGGTCAGAAACACAGTGGTCAGAAACACAGAGGTCAGAAACACAGTGGTCAGAAACACAGAGGTCAGAAACACAGTGGTCAGAAACACAGAGGTCAGAAACACAGTGGTCAGAAACACAGAGGTCAGAAACACAGTGGTCAGAAACACAGAGGTCAGAAACACAGTGGTCAGAAACACAGAGGTCAGAAACACAGTGGTCAGAAACACAGAGGTCAGAAACACAGTGGTCAGAAACACAGAGGTCAGAAACACAGTGGTCAGAAACACAGAGGTCAGAAACACAGTGGTCAGAAACACAGAGGTCAGAAACACAGTGGTCAGAAACACAGAGGTCAGAAACACAGTGGTCAGAAACACAGAGGTCAGAAACACAGTGGTCAGAAACACAGAGGTCAGAAACACAGTGGTCAGAAACACAGAGGTCAGAAACACAGTGGTCAGAAACACAGAGGTCAGAAACACAGTGGTCAGAAACACAGAGGTCAGAAACACAGTGGTCAGAAACACAGAGGTCAGAAACACAGTGGTCAGAAACACAGAGGTCAGAAACACAGTGGTCAGAAACACAGAGGTCAGAAACACAGTGGTCAGAAACACAGAGGTCAGAAACACAGTGGTCAGAAACACAGAGGTCAGAAACACAGTGGTCAGAAACACAGAGGTCAGAAACACAGTGGTCAGAAACACAGAGGTCAGAAACACAGTGGTCAGAAACACAGAGGTCAGAAACACAGTGGTCAGAAACACAGAGGTCAGAAACACAGTGGTCAGAAACACAGAGGTCAGAAACACAGTGGTCAGAAACACAGAGGTCAGAAACACAGTGGTCAGAAACACAGAGGTCAGAAACACAGTGGTCAGAAACACAGTGGTCAGAAACACACTGGTCAGAAACACAGTGGTCAGAAACACACTGGTCAGAAACACAGTGGTCAGAAACACAGTGGTCAGAAACACACTGGTCAGAATTAGAGTGGTCAGAAACACACTGGTCAGAAACACACTGGTCAGAAACACACTGGTCAGAAACACACTGATCAGGAACACGGTGGTCAGAAACACAGTGTTCAGAAACACATTGGTCAGATACACAGTGGACAGAAACTCAGCGGTCAGAAACACACTGGTCGGAAACACACTGGTCAGAAACACATAAGTCAGAAACATTATGGTCAGAAACACAGTGGTCAGAAACACAGTGGTCAGAAACACACTTGTCAGAAACACACTGGTCAGAAACACAGTGGTAAGAAACACACTGGTCAGAAACACACTGGTCAGAAACACAGTGATCAGAAACACAGTGGTCAGAAACACAGTGGTCAGAAACACAGTGGTCAGAAACACAGTGGTCAGAAACACAGTGGTCCAAAACACACTGGTCAGAAACACAGTGGTCAGAAACACAGTGTTCAGAAACACAGTGGTCGCAAACACACTGGTTAGAAACACATTGGTGAGAAACACAGTGGTCAGAAACACAGTGGTAAGAAACACTGTTGTCAGAAACACAGTGATCAGAAACACAGTGGTCAGAAACACAGTGGTCAGGAATACAATGGTCAGAAAGACAGTGGTCAGTAAAATACTGGTCAGAAACACACTGGTCAGAAACACGGTGGTCAGAAACACACTGGTCAGAAACACAGCGGTCAGAAACACAGTGGTCAGAAACACCGTGGTCAGAAACACACTGGTCATAGACACACTGGTCAGAAATACAGTGGTCAGAAACACACTAGTCAGAAACATACTGGTCAGAAACACAGTGGTCAGGACGCAGTGGTCATAAAGACAGTGGTCAGAAACACAGTGGTCAGAAACACAGTGGTCAGAAACACACTGGTCAGAAACACAGTGGTCAGAAAACCACTGGTCAGAAACACACTGGTCAGAAACACACTGATCAGAAACACACTTGTCATAAACACAGTGGTCAGAAACACAGTGGTCAGAAACACACTGGTCAGAAACACAGTGGTCAGAAAACCACTGGTCAGAAACACACTGGTCAGAAACACACTGATCAGAAACACACTTGTCATAAACACAGTGGTCAGAAACACAGTGGTCAGAAACACACTTGTGAGAAACACACTGGTCAGAGACACAGTAGTAAGAAACACACTGGTCAGAAACACACTTGTCAGAAACTCAGTGCTCAGAAACACAGTGGTCAGGAACATAGTGGTCAGAAAAACAGTGGTCAGAAACACACTGGTCACAAACACAGTGGTCAGAAACACACTGGTCAGAAACACAGTGGTCAGAAACACAGTGGTCAGAAACACAGTGGTCAGGAACATAGTGGTCAGAAAAACAGTGGTCAGAAACACACTGGTCACAAACACAGTGGTCAGAAACACACTGGTCAGAAACACAGTGGTCAGAAACACAGTGGTCAGAAACACAGTGGTAAAAACCACTGTGGTCAGAAACACAGTGGTCAGAAACACTGGTTAGAAACACACTAGTCAAAAACACACAGGTCAGATACACACTGGTCAGAGACATAGTGGTCAGAAACACAGTGGTTAGAAACTCAGTGGTTAGAAACACACTAGACAGAAACACAGTGGTCAGAAACACAGTGGTGAGAAACACATTGGTCAGAAACCCAGTGGTCAGGAACACAGTGGTCATAAACACACTGGTCAGAAACACACTGGTCAGAAACACGGTGGTCAGAAACACAGTGGTCAGAAACACAGTGGTCAGAAACACACTGGTCAGAAACACAGTGGTCAGAAACACAGTGGTCAGAAACACAGTGGTCAGAAACACACTGGTCAGAAACAGAGTGGTCAGAAACACACTGGTCAGAAACACACTGGTCAGAAACACACTGGTCAGAAACACACTGGTCAGAAACACAGTGGTCAGAAACACACTGGTCAGGAACACGGTGGTCAGAAACACATTGTTCAGAAACACATTGGTCAGATACGCAGTGGTCAGAAACTCAGCGGTCAGAAACACACTGGTCAGAAACACACTGGTCAGAAACACATAAGTCAGACACTTTATGGTCAGAAACACAGTGGTCAGAAACACAGTGGTCAGAAACACAGTTGTCAGAAACACACTGGTCAGAAACACAGTGGTAAGAAACACACTGGTCAGAAACACACTGGTCAGAAACACAGTGGTCCAAAACACACAGGTCAGAAACACAGTGGTCAGAAACACAGTGGTCAGAAACACAGTGGTAAAAAACACTGTGCTCAGAAACACAGTGGTCAGAAACACAGTTGTCAGAAAAACACTGGTCAGAAATGTTAGCTACTGAGCTAACCACCTCCGGCAGAGAAGCCGCGAAACCAAAAAGCTCACAAAGGTTCTTACACCTTCTTCCTTTGCATGTATGTGTCATGCACCCCAAACTTAATCAGGCATACACTTCACCTTCAAGAGTACTAATGCCTTAGCATTACATCTCAAGAAGAGCTCAAGTCGTCAATACGCAAGAGAGCATCAAGCAAGGGTTGATTGATTAGCATGCAAGACAAGTCCTTTTATAGCTGTCTGTCCAGTCCTAGAACTCAAAAGCACATTCCTGGGAAGTGGCCTGAACCAGCCACGTCACCAATAGACTTGCACTGTGAGCTTGACACATAAGCATCCAAGTGTCAAGGTGACAGACCAACCATGTAGCGTCCAAGAAGCTACGGACTTTCTTTCTTGGAAGCTTCCACA
>SZWC01008680.1:71812-82562 GCA_023375785.1 Penium margaritaceum
TGGTCAGAAACACACTGGTCAGAAACACAGTGGTCAGAAACACAGTGGTCAGAAACACAGTGGTCAGAAACACAGTGGTCAGAAACACATGGGTCAGAAACATACTGGTCAGAAACACACTTGTCAGAAACACAGTGGTCAGAAACACAGTGGTTAGAAACACACTGGTCAAAAAGCACTCTGGTCAGAAACATAGTGGTCAGAAACACACTGGTCAGAAAAACAGTGGTCAAAAACACAGTGGTAAGAAACACAGTGGCCAGAAACACAGAGGTCAGAAACACAGTGGTCAGAAACTCCCTGGTCAGAAACACACTGGTAAGAAACAAAGTGGTCAAAAACACACTGGTCAACAACACGCTGGTCAGAAACACACTGGTCAGAAACACACTAGTCAGAAACACAGTGGTCAGAAACACAGTGGTCAGAAACACAGTGGTCAGACACACATTGCTCAGAAACACAATGGTCAGAAACACAGTGGTCAGAAACACAGTGGTCAGGAACACAGTGGTCAGAAATACTGTAGTCAGAAACAAAGTGGTCAGAAACACACTGGCCAGCATCACACTGCTCAGAAACAAAGCGGTCAGAAACACACTGATCAGAAACACAGTGGTCAGAAACACATTGGTCAGAAACACACTGGTCAGAAACATAGTGGTCAGAAACACAATGGTCAGAAACACTCTGTTCTGAAACACACTGGTCAGAAACACAGTGGTCAGAAACACACTCTTCAGAAACACAGTGGTCAGAAACACAGTGGTCAGAAACACACTCCTCAGAAACACACTGGTCAGAAACACACTATCCAGAAACACACTGGTCAGAAATGCACTGGTCAGAAACACAGTGGTCAGAAACACAGTGGTCAGAAACACACTGGCCAGAAACACAGTGGTCAGAAACACAGTGGTCAGAAACACAGTGGTCAGAAATACACTGGTCAGAAACACAGTGGTCAGAAACACAGTGGTCAGAAACACAGTGGTCAGAAGCACAGTTGTCAGAAACATCGTGGTCAGCAACACCCTAATCAGAAACACAGTGGTCAGAAACACAGTGGTCAAAAACACAGTGGTTGGAAAAACACTGGTCAGAAACACAGTGGTCAGAAACACACAGGTCAGAAACAACTGGTCAGAAACACAATGGTCAGAAACACACTGGTCAGAAACACAGTGGTCAGAAACACAGTGGTCCGAAAGACAGTGGTCAGAAACACTGGTCAGAAACACAGTGGTCGGAAACACAGTGGTAAGAAACACACTGGTCAGAAACACAATGGTCAGAAAGACACTGGCCAGAAACACTGTGGTCAGATACACAGTGGTCAGATGTACAGAGGTCACAAACACTGTGGTCAGAAACACAGTGGTCAGAAACACAGTGGTCAGAAACACACTGGTGTGAAACACACTGGTCAGAAACACACTGGTGTGAAACACACTGGTCAGAAACACACTGGTGTGAAACACACTGGTCAGAAACACACTGGTGTGAAACACACTGGTCAGAAACACACTGGTGTGAAACACACTGGTCAGAAACACACTGGTCAGAAACACAATGGTCAGAAAGACACTGGCCAGAAACACTGTGGTCAGATACACAGTGGTCAGATGTACAGAGGTCACAAACACTGTGGTCAGAAACACAGTGGTCAGAAACACAGTGGTCAGAAACACACTGGTGTGAAACACACTGGTCAGAAACACACTGGTCAGAAACACACTGGTCAGAAACACACTGGTCAAAAACACACTGGTCAAAAACACACTGGTCAGAAACACAGTGGTCAGAAATACAGTGTTCAGAAACACGCTGGTCATAAACACACTGGTCAGAAACACAGTGGTCAGAAACACAATGGTCAGAAACACAGGGGTCAGAAACACGGTGGTCAGAAACACAATGGTCAGAAACACAGTGGTCAGAAACACACTGGTCAGAAACACACTTGTCAGAAACACACTGGTCAGAAACACACTGGTCAGGAACACACTGGTCAGAAACACACTGGTCAGAACCACAGTGGTCAGAAACACAGTGGTCAGAAACACGGTGTCAGAATCACAGACGTCAAAGACACCCTAGTCAGAAAGACATGAATCAGAAACACACTGGTCAGAAACACACTGGTCAGAAACACACTGGTCAGAAACACAGTGGTCAGAAACACACTGGTCAGAAACATACTCGTCAGAAATACAGTGGTCAGAAACACACAACTCAGAAACACACTTGTCAGAAACATAGTGGTCAGAAATACAGTGGTCAGAAACACAGTGCTCAGAAACACAGTGGTCAAAAACACAATGGTCAGAAACATTGTGGTCAGAAACACACTGGTCAGAAACACAGTGGTCGGAAACACAATGGTCAGAGAAACTGTGGTCAGAAACACAGTGGTCAGAAACACTGTGGTCAGAAACACACTTGTTAGAAACACACAAGTCAGAAACACAATGGTCAGAAACAAACTGGTCAGATACACAATGGTCAGAAACACACTGGTCACAAACACAGTGGTCAGAAACACAGTGGTCAGAAACACAGTGTTCAGAAACACAGTGGTCAGAAACACAGTGGTCAGAAACACACTGGTCAGAAAGACAGTGGTCACAAACACACTGGTCAGAAACACAGGGGTCAGAAACACCGTGGTCAGAAACACAGTGGTCAGAAATACAGTGGTCAGAAACACAGTGGTCAGAAACACAGTGGTCAGAAACACATTGGTCAGAAACACACTGGTCAGAAACACACCAGTCAGATACACACTGGTCAGAAAACACACTGGTCAGAAACTCACTGGTCAGAAACACAGTGGTCAGAAACACACTGGTCAGAAAACACACTGGTCAGAAACTCACTGGTCAGAAACACAGTGGTCAGAAACACACTGGTCAGAAAACTCACTGGTCAGAAACACACTGGTGAGAAAAATACTTGTCAGGATCACACTGGTCAGAAACACATTGGTCAGAAACACAGTAGCCAGAAACACATTGGTCAGAAACACAGTGTTCAGAAACACAGTGGTCAGAAACACACTGATCAGAAACACACTGATCAGAAACACAGTGGTCAGAAACACACTGGTCAGAAACACAGGGGTCAGAAACACAGTGGTCAGAAACACACTGGTCAGAAACACAGTGGTCAGAAACACAGTGGTAAGAAACACATTGGTCAGAAACACAGTGGTTAGAATCACACTGGTCAGAAACACACTGGTCAGAAACACACTGGTCAGAAACACACTGGTCAGAGACACAGTGGTCAGAAACACAGTGGTCAGAAGCACAGGGGTCAGAGACACACTAGTCAGAAACAAACTGGTCAGAAACACACTGGTCAGAAACACACTGCTCAGAAACTCACTGGTCAAAAACACAGTGGTCAGAAACACAGTGGCGTGAAACACACTGGTCAGAAACACACCGGTCAGAAATACAGTGTTCAGAAACACACTCATCAGAAACACACTGGTCAGAAACACAATGGTCAGAAACACAGTGGTGAGAAACACAGTGGTCAGAGACACAGTGGTCAGAAACAAACTTGTCAGAAACACACAAGTCAGAAACACAGTGGTCAGAAACACACTGGTCAGAATCACACTGGTCAAAAACACACTGGACAGAAACACAGTGGTCAGAAACACAGTGGTCTGAAAAACAGTGGTCAGTAACCCAGTGGTCAGAAACACAGTGGTCATAAATACAGTGGTCAGAAACACAGTGGTTAGAAACACAGTGGTCAGAAACACAGTGGTAAGAAGCACTTTGGCCAGAAACACAGTGGTCAGAAACACAGTGGTCAGAAACACAGTGGTCTGAAAAACAGTGGTCAGTAACCCAGTGGTCAGAAACACAGTGGTCATAAATACAGTGGTCAGAAACACAGTGGTTAGAAACACAGTGGTCAGAAACACAGTGGTAAGAAGCACTTTGGCCAGAAACACAGTGGTCAGAAACACAGTGGTCAGAAGCACACTAGTCAGAAACACACTGGTCAGAGACACAGTGGTTAGAAACACAGTGGTCAGAAACACACTGGTCAGAAACACACTTGTCAGAAACACAGTGGTCAGAAACAATGTGGTCAGAAACACACTGGTCAAAAACAGACTGGTCAGAAACACGGTGTTCAAGAACACAATATTAAAAAACACAGTGGTCAGAAACACACTGGTCAGAAGCACACTGGTCAGAATCAAAAGGGTCAGAAACACAGTGGTCAGAAACACAGTGGTCAGAACATAGTGGTCAGAAACACACTAGTCAGAAACAAACTGGTCCAAAACACACTGGTCAGAAACACAGTGGTCAGAAACACAGTGGTCAGAAACACAATGGTCAGAAGCACTGTGATCAGAAACACACTAATCAGAAACACAGTGGTCAGAAACACAGCGTTCAGAAACACACTAGTCAGAAACTCAGTGGGCAGAAACACACAAGTCAGAAACAGAGTGGTCAGAAACACACTGGTCAGAAACACAGTGGTCAGAAACACACTGGTCAGAAACACAGTGTTGAGAAACACAGTGGTCAGAAACACAGTGGTCAGAAACACAGTGGTCAGAAACACAGTGGTCAGAAACACACTGATCAGAAACACACTGGTCATAAACACACTGGAAAGAAACACACTGGTTAGAAACACACTGGTCAGAAACACAATGGTCAGAAACACAGTGGTCAGAAACACAGTGCTCAGAAACACACTGGTCAGAAACACAGTGGTCAGAAATACAGTTGTCTGAAACACAGTGGTAAGAAACACACTGATCAGAAACACACTCGTCAGAAACACACTGGTCAGAAACACACTGGTCAGAAACACATTGGTCAGAAACACAGTGGTCAGAAACACAGTGGTTAGAAACACACTGGTCAGAAACACACTGGTTAGAAACGAACTGGTCAGAAACACACTGGTCAGAAAGACAGTCGTCAGAAACACAGTGGTCAGAAACACAGTGGTCAGAAAAACACTGGTCAGAAACACACTGGTCAGAAATACAGTGGTCAGAAACACACAGGTCAGAAACACACTGGTCAGAAACACAGTGGTCAGAAACACACTCTTCAGAAACACAGTGGTCAGAAACACAGTGGTAAACAACACAGTGGTCAGAAACACAATGGTCAGAAACACAGTGGTCAGAAACACACTAGTCAGAAACACACAGGCCACAAACACACTGTTCAGAAACACACTGGTCAGAAACACAGCGGTCAGAAACACAGTGGTCAGGAACACACTGGTCAGAAACATACTGGTCAGAAACACACTAGTCAGAAACACAGTGGTCAAAAACACAGTGGTCAGAAACACAGTGGTCAGAAACACAATGGTCAGAAACACACTGGTCACAAACACAGTGGTAAGAAACACAGTGGTCAGAAACACAGTGGTCGGAAACACACTGGTCAGAAACACACCCGTAACAAACACACTGGTCAGAAACACACTGGTCGGAAACACAGTGGTAAAAAACACAATGGTCAGAAACACACTGGTCAGAAACACAGTGGTTAGAAACACGGTGGTCAGAAACACACTGGTCAGAAACACACTGGTCAGAAACACACTGGCCACAAACACAGTGGTCAGAAACACGGTGGTCCGAAAAACAGCGGTCAGAGACACAGTGGTCAGAAACGCACTGGTCAGAAATACACTGGACAGAAACACACTGGTCAGAAACACAGTGGTCAGAAACACACTGGCCAGAAACACACTGGTCGGAAACACACTGGTCAGAAACACGGTGGTCAGAAAAACAGTGGTCAGAAACACACTGCTCAGAAACACAGTGTTGAGAAACACAGTGGTCAGAAACACAGTGGTCAGAAACACAGTGGTCAGAAACACAGTGGTCAGAAACACACTGAGCAGAAACACCCTGGTCAGAAACACACTGGACAGAAACACACTGGTCAGAAACACACTGGTCAGAAATACAGTGGTCAGAAACACAGTGGTCAGAAACATAGTGCTCAGAAACACACTCGTCAGAAACACAATGGTTAGAAACACACTGGTCAGAAACAAAGTGGTCAGAAACATAGTGGTCAGAAACACAGTGGTCAGAAATACAGTGGTCAGAAACACAGTGGTAAGAAACACACTGGTCAGAAACACACTGGTCAGAAACACACTGGTCAAAAACAGACTGGTCAGAAACACAGTGTTCAAGAACACAATACTAAAAAACACAGTGGTCAGAAACACACTCGTCAGAAACACACTGGTCAGAAACAAAAGGGTGAGAAACACAGTGGTCAGAAACACAGTAGTCAGAAAAACACTGGCGAGAAACACAGTGGTCGGAACACAGTGGTCAGAAACACACTAGTCAGAAACAAACTGGTCCAAAACACACTGGTCAGAAACACAGTGGTCAGAAACACAGTGGTAAGAAACACAATGGTCAGAAACACTGTGGTCAGGAACACACTCATCAGAAACACAGTGGTCAGAAACTCAGCGGGCAGAAACACAGTGGTCAGAAACACAGCGGTCGGAAACACACTGGACAGAAACAAGGTGGTCAGAAACACAGTGGTTACAAACACATTGGTCAGAAACGCAATGGTCAGAAACACGGTTGTCAGAAACACACTGGTCAGAAACACACTGGTCAGAAACACAGTGATCAGAACCACAGTGGTCAGAAACACAGTGGTCAGAAACACACCGGTCAGAAACACACTGGTCAGAAACACACTGGTCAGAAACACAGTGGTAAGAAACACAGTGGTCAGAAACACACTGGTCAGAAACACAGTGATCAGAAACACAGTGGTCAGAATCACAGTGGTCAGAAACAAAGTGGTAAGAAAGACACTGGTTAGACACACACTGGTCAGAAACACACTGGTCAGAAACACAGTGGTGAGAAACACACTGTTCAGAAACACAGTGGTCAGAAACACACTGGTCAGAAACACAATGGTCAGAAACACAGTGGTCACAAACACAATGATCAGAAACACACTGGTTAGAAACACACTGGTCAGAAACTCAAAGGTTATAAACACAGTAGTCAGAAACACAGAGGTCAGAAACACACTGGTGAGAAACACAGTGGTCAGAAAGAAAGTGGTCAGAAACACTTTGCTCAGAAACACACTGGTCAGAAACACACTGGTCACAAACACACTGGTCACAAACACAGTGGTCAGAAACACACTGGTCAGAAACACACTGGTCAGAGACACAGTGGTCAGAAACACAGTGGTCAGAAAGACAGTGGTCAGAAACACACTGGACAGAAACACAGTGGTCAGAAACACAGTAGTCAGAAACACATTGGTCAGAAACGCATTGGTCAGAAACACGGTTGTCAGAAACACACTGGTCAGAAACACAGTGGTCACAAACACAGTGGTCACAAACACACTGGTCAGATTCACAGTGGTCAGAAACAAAGTGGTCAGAAACACACTGGTCAGAAACTCAGTGGTCAGAAACACACCGGTCAGAAACGCACTGGTCCGAAACACACTGGTCAGAAACACAATGGTAAGAAGCACAGTGGTCCGAAACACACTGGTCATAAACACAGTGGTCAGAAACACAGTGGTCAGAATCACAGTGGTCAGAAACACAGTGGTCAGAAACACACTGGTCAGAGACACACTGGTCAGAAACACACTGGTCAGGAACACAGTGGTGAGAAACACACTGTTCAGAAACACAGTGGTCAGAAACACACTGGTCAGAAACACACTGGTCAGAAACACACTGGTCAGAAACACACTGGTCAGAAACACACTGGTCAGAAACACACTGGTCAGAAACACACTGGTCAGAAACACACTGGTCAGAAACACACTGGTCAGAAACACACTGGTCAGAAACACACTGGTCAGAAACACAATGGTCAGAAAGACAGTGGTCAGAAAGACACTGCTCAGAAACACACTGGTCAGAAATACAGTGGTCAGAAACACACTGGTCTGAAACACACTGGTCAGAAACACACTGGTCATAAACACAGTGGTCAGAAACACAGTGGTTAGAAACATAGTGGTCGAAGACACAGTGGTCAGAAACAGACTGGTCAGAAACACAGAGGTCAGAAACACAGTGGTCAGGAACACAGTGGTAAAAAACACTGTGGTCAGAAACACAGTGGTCAGAAACACACTGGTCAGAAACACACTGGTCAGAAACACACTGGTCAGAAACACACTGGTCAGAAACACACTGGTCAGAAACACACTGATCAGAAACACACTGGTCAGAAACACAGTGGTCAGTAACACAGTGGTCAGAAACACAGTGGTCAGAAACATAGTGGTCGAAGACACAGTGGTCAGAAACAGACTGGTCAGAAACACAGTGGTCAGAAACACAGTAGTCAGAAACACATTGGTCAGAAACGCATTGGTCAGAAACACGGTTGTCAGAAACACACTGGTCAGAAACACAGTGGTCCGAAACAGAGTGGTCAGAAACACAGTGGTCAGAAACACAGTGGTCAGGAACACAGTGGTAAGAAACACTGTGGTCAGAAACACAGTGGTCAGAAACACACTGATCAGAAACACCCTGGTCAGAAACACACTGGACAGAAACACACTGGTCAGAAACACACTGGTCAGAACCACACTGGTGAGAAACATAGTGGTCAGAAACACAGTGGTCAGAAACACACTAGTCAGGAACACACTTGTCAGAAACACACTGGTCAGAAACACAATGGTCAGAAAGACAGTGGTCAGAAACACACTGCTCAGAAACACACTGGTCAGAAATACAGTGGTCAGAAACACACTGGTCTGAAACACACTGGTCAGAAACACACTGGTCAGAAACACAGTGGTCAGAAACACAGTGGTAAAAAACACTGTGGTCAGAAACACAGTGGTCAGAAACACACTGGTCAGAAACACACTGGTCAGAAACACACTGGTCAGAAACACACTGGTCAGAAACACACTGGTCAGAAACACACTGGTGAGAAACATAGTGGTCAGAAACACACTGGTCAGAAACACGGTGGTCAGAAACACACTGGTCAGAAACACACTGGTCAGAAACTCACTTGTGAGAAACACAGTGGTCAGAAACACACTGGTCAGAAACATAGTGGTCAGAAACACACTGGTCAGAAACACACTGGTAAGGAACACACTTGTCAAAAACACATCGGTCAGAAACACAGTAGTCAGAAACACAGTGGTCAGAAAGACACTGGAAAGAAATACAGTGGTCAGAAACACGCTGGTCAGAAACACACTCGTCAGAAACACAGTGGTCAGAAACACATTGGTCAGACACACACTGGTCAGAAACACACTGATCAGAAACACACTGGTCAGAAACACACTGGTCGGAAACACTGTGGTCACAAACACACTGGTCAGAAACACACTGGTCAGAAACACAGTGGTCAGAAACACTCTGGTCAGAAACACACTGGTCAGAAACACACTGGTCAGAAAAACACTGGTCAGAAACACACAGGACAGAAACACAGTGGCCAGAAACACACTGGTCAGAAACACAGTGGTCAGAAACACACTGGTCGGAAATTCACTGGTCAGAAACACAGTGGTCAGAAACACTCGTCAGAAACACACTGGTCAGAAACACACTGGTCAAAAACACAGTTGTCAGTAACACAGTGGTCAGAAACACAGTGGTCAGAAACACAGTGGTCAGAAACACAGTGGTCAGAAACACACTGGTCAGAAATACAGTGGTAAGAAACAAACTGGTCAGAAAAACAGTCGTCAGAAACACAGTTGTCAGAAACACAGTGGTCAAAAACCCAGTGGTCAGAAACATAGTGGTCAAGAGCACAGTGGTCAGAAACACACTTGTCAGAAACACACTGGTCAGAAACACACTGATCAGAAACACACTGGTCGGAAACACAGTGGTCAGAAACATAGTGGTCAGAAACACAGTGGTCAGCAACACAGTGGTCAGAAACACAGTGGTCAGAAACACAGTGGTGAGAAACACACTGGTCAGAAACACAGTGGTAAGAAACACACTGGTCAGAAACACAGTGGTCAGAAACACAGTGGTCAGAAACACGGTTGTAAAAAACAATGTGGTCAGGAACACAGTGGTCAGAAACACACTGGTCAGAAACACACTGGTCAGAAATACAGTGGTCAGAAACACACTGGTCAGAAACACGCTGGTCAGAGACACAGTCGTCAGAAACACAGTGAACAGAAACCCAGTGGTCAGAAATACAGTGGTCAGAAACACATTGGTCAGAAACGGAGTGGTCAGAAACACAGTGGTCAGAAACATAGTGGTCAGAAATACACCGGTCAGAAACACAGTAGTCAGAAACACAGTGGTCAGAAACACAATGGTCAGAAACATGCTGGTCAGAAACACAGTGGTCAGAACCGCACTGGTCAGAAACACACTGGTCAGAAACACAGTGGTCAGAAACACAGTGGTCAGAAACACAGTGGTCAGAAACACACTGGTCAGAAACACACTGGTCAGGAACAAACTTGTCAAAAACACACCGGTCAGAAACACAGTTGTCAGAAACAAAGTGGTCAGAAACACAGTGGTCAGAAACACACTGGTCAGAAACACAGTGGTCTGAAACACACTGGTTAGAAACACAGTGGTCAGAAACCCAGTGGTCAGAAACACACTGGTCAAAAACACAGTGGTGAGAAACACACTGGTCAGAAACACACTGGTCAGAAACAGAGTGGTCAGAAACACAGTGGTCAGAAACACA
>SZWC01008681.1:39084-53547 GCA_023375785.1 Penium margaritaceum
CCCCCACATCGCTGCACCGATGTGTGCCCCAATGGGTACATAGATACATCGATGTAGACATCGATGTACCGATGTTCGTGGTACAAAGGACAACACTGTTACACGTACTTTCATGCACTTGCATGCACTTACATGTAATTACACGCACTCACACACTTTTACACGCAGTTACATGCACTTACATGTACTTACATGTAGTTACACGCACATACCCACACTTACACGCACTTACAGGCACTGATACGAACTTACACGCACTTACGCACACTTAGACGCACTTACACCCACATACACAAACGTACACGCACTTACACGCACTTACACAAATTTACACAGACTTACATGCACTTACACGCACTTACACGCACTCACATACACTTACACACACTCACGCACTTACACGCATTTACACACACCAACACACACTTACACGTACTTACACGCACTTACACGCACTTACACGCACTTACACGTACTGATACGAACTCAGACGCACTTGCACACACTTACACACACTAACACGAACCTACACGAATGTATATAAACTTACACACAAATACACGCACTTACACGCACTTACAGGCACTTACACGTACTTATACACACTTACATGCACCTACACAAACGTACACACACTTACACACACTTAGACAAACTTACACGTACTTACATGCACTCACACACACTTACATGTACTCACACACACTTACACACACTTACACATACTTACACGAACTTACATGCACTTACACGCACGTACACGCACTTACAGATACTTACACACACTTACACGTACTTACACGCACTTTCATGCACTTACATGCACTTACACGCACTTACACACACTTACACAAATTACATGCACTTACACGTACTTACATGCACTTACACGCACTTACACGCACTTACACGCACTTACACAAACTTACACGCACTTACACGCACTTACACGCACTTGCACGAACGTATTTACACGTATTTATATGCACTTACATGCACTTACACGCACTTACACGAACGTATACGCACTTACACGCACTTACACGCACTTACACGCACTTGCACACACTAACATGCACTTGTACGTACTCACACACACTTACACACATTTACATGCACTCACATGCACTTACACACAATTACACGCACTTACACACACTTACACACACTTCCACACACGGACATGAACTTACACACACTTAAGCGCACTTATATGCACTTTTACTCACTTACATAAACGTACACGCACTTACACGTACTTACACAAACAAACACCCACTTACATGCACTTACACACACTTAAATGCACTCACACACACTTACACGCACTCACACATACTTACACGTACTTACACATACTTACACATACTTATATGCACTTACACGCACCTATACGCACTTACACACACTTACACGCAATGACATGAACTCACACGCACTTACACGTACTTACACGGACTTACACGTAATTGCATGCAATTTTACGCACTTACATGTACTTACACGCACTTACACACACTTTATGCACCTACACGAATGTACACACACTTACATGCACTTATACAAACTTTCACGCACTTACATGCACTCACACACACTAACACATACTCACACGTACTTACACGCACTTACGTATACTTACATGCACTTACACGCACTTACACACGCTTACACGCACTTACACGCACTTACACACACAGACACAAACTCACACATACTTACAAACACTTACACACACTTACACAAACTTACACGAATTTACACACACTTACACGCACTTACACACACTTATACGCACTTACATGCACTTACACGCACTTACACACACTTCCACATACTTACACACACTTACACGCACTAATACGCACTTACACATACATACACGCACTTACACGCACCTACACACACTTACACGCACTTGTATGCACTTGCACACACTTACTCGAACTTACACGCACTTACACGTATTTACACGCACGTAAACACACTTACACACACTTACACGTACTTACACGAACTTACAGGCACTTATACACACTTATACAAACTTACATGCACTTACAAGTACTTACACGTACTTACATGTAATTACACACACTTACACGCACTTACACACACTTACACGCACTTACACATACCTACACACACTTACACGCACTTACACGTACTTACATGAACTTACAAGTACTTACATGTACTAACACGTACTTACACATACTTACACGCACTTACACGTACTTACACGCACTTACACGCACTTACATGCACTTACACGCACTTACACGCACTTATACACACTTACACGTACTTGTATGCACTTGCACACACTTACACCCACTTATACATTCTTGCACGCACTTACGAGTACTTACGCGCACTTACACGTACTTACACGCACTTACACGTACTTTACAGGCACTTACACGCACTTACACATACTTACACGCACTTACACACACTTACGAGTACTTACACGTACTTACACGCACTTAAACACACTTGTACGCACTTACACGTACTTACACACACTTACACACAGTTACATATACTTCAACGCACTTACATGCACTTACACATACTTACACAAACGTATACGCACTTACACGCACTTACACGCACTTACACGCACTTGCACGCACTTACACATACCTACACGTACTCACACACACTTACATGCATTAACATGCACTTACATGCACTTACGCGCAATTACACGCACATACCCACACTCACGCACACTTACACGCACTGACACAAACTTACACACACTTACGCACACTTACATGCACTTGCACCCACTTACACGAACGTATACGCACTTACATGCACTTACACAAACTTACACACACTTACATTCACTTACACGTACTTACGCGTACTCACACACACTTACACGTATTTACACACACCTACACGCACTTACACGCACTTACACACACTTACACGCACTTGTACGCACTTACACGCACTGACACAAATTCGCACGTACTTGCACGTACTTACACGAACTTACACGCAATTCCACGAACGTACAGGAACTTGCACAAACCTACACACAAATACACGCACTTACACGCACTCACAACCACTTACACGCACTTATGCTAACTTACATGCACTTACACCAACGTACACGCACTTACACACACTTACACAAACTTACACGTACTTATACGCACTCACACGTACTTATACGCACTCACACATATTTACACGCACTTACACATACTTACACGAACAGACACGAACTCACACGCACTTACACGCACTTACATGCACTTACATGTACTTGCACGCACTTACACGCACTTACACGAACGGACACGAACTCACACGCACTTACACGCACTTACACAAACTTAAACACACTTACACGCACTTACATGAACTTACACAAACATACACGCACTTACACGCACTTACACGCACTTACATGTACTTACACGCACTTACACGTAATTGCATGCACTTGCACACACTTACACACACTTACACTCACTTACACATACTTACACGCACTTTTACACACTTACACACACTTACACGCACTTATACGCACTTACATACACTTACACGCACTTCTATGCACTTACACACACTTACATGTATGTACATGCACTTTCATGTACTTACACACACTTACACGTACTGACACGTACTTATACAAAATACACGCACGTACACACACTTACACGTACGTACATGCACTTACATGCACTTACACACACTTACACACACTTACACAAACTAACACGCACTTACACGCACTTATATGCACTTACACATGGTTACACACACTTACACGCACTCACATGTTCTTACATGCAATTACACAAACGTATACGCACTTACACGCACCTACACGCACTTGCACGGACTTGCCTGCACTTACACGTACTCACACGCACTTACACGCATTTACATGCACTTACATGTACTTACACGCAATTACACGTACTTACACATACTTACACGTACTTACACGTACTTACATGCACTGACACAAACTTACACGCACTTACTCGCACTTATACGCACTTATAAGCACTTACACAAATGTACACGCACTTATACACACTTACATGTACTTACACACACTTACACGTACTCACATACACTTACACGCACTCACACGCACTTAATCATACTTACACGTACGTACACGCACTTACATGCACTTACACGCACATATACGCACTTACAGACACTTACACACACTGACACAAACTCACACGCACTTGCACGCCCTTTTACGAACGTATATGCATTTACACAAACTTATACAAACTTACACAAACGTACACATTATTCCACGCATTTACACAAACTTACACGTACTTACACACACTTACACACACTTACACACACTTACACGAACGTACACGCACTTACATGTACTTATACAAACTTACACGCACTTACATGCACTGCCACACACTTACACGTACTCACAAATACTTACACGTACTTACACATACTTACACGCACTTACACGCACTTACACACACTTACACGCACTTACACGCACTTACACGCACTGACACAAACTCACACGTACTTACACACACTTACACAAACTTACACACACATACACACACTTACACCAAGGTGCACGAACTTACATACATTTACACACACTTATACACACTTACACGCACTTACACGCACTTACACATACTTCCACGTACTTACACGTACTTACATGCACTAACACGTACTTACACATACCTACACACATTTACACGCACTTACACGTACTAACATGTACTTGCAAGCACTTACACGCACTTACACGCACTTGCATACACTTGCAAACACTATCACGCACTTACACGCACTTACACGTACTTACACGTACTTACACGCACTTACATGTATTTATTCGAACTTACACGCACTTACACGCACTTACACACACTTACACGCACTTACACACACTTACGCATACTTACACAAACTTACATGCACTTATACGTACTTATACAAACTTACATGCACTTACACGTAGTTACACGTACTTACATGCACTCAAACACACTTACACGCACTTACACGTACTTACACACACTTACACGCACTTACACGTACTTACACGCACTGACACAAACTCACACGCACTTACACACACTTACACACACTTACACACACTTACACGCACTGATACGCACATACACACACTTACACACACTTACACACACTAACACAAGCTTACACGCATTGGCATGCATTGGCACGTACTGGCACGCACTTACACGCACTTACACGCACTTATACGCATTTACACGTATTTACACACACTTATACACACTTCCACGCACTTACACGCACTTACACATGCTTACACACACTTACATGCACTTACACGTACTTACATGCACTTACACATACTTACATGCACTTACACGCTCTTACACGCACTTACACGAACTTACACATACTTACATGTACTAACACGCTCTTACACATGCTTACACGCACTTACACGTACTTACACGCACATGCACGTAGTTACACGCACTTACACGCACTAACACGTACTTGTATAAACTTGCACACACTTACACGCATGTACACATACTTACATGTACTTACGCGTACTTACACGCACTTATACGCACTTACACGCACTTACACGCACTTTACAAGCACTTATACGCACTTACACATACTTTCAGGCACTTAAACGTACTTATATGTACTCATACACACTTACACGCACTTACACACACTTACACACACTTACACATACTTATACGTACTTACACACAATTACACACACTTACACACACTTACACGCACTTACACACACTTACACAAACGTATACGCACTTACACGCACTTACACGCACTTACACGCACTTGCACGTACTTACACACACTTACACGCACTCACACGCACTTACACGCATGTACATGTACTTACATGCACTTACACACAGTTATACGCACATACCCACACTCACACGCACTTACACGCACTGACACAAACTTGCACACACTTAGGCATACTTACACGCACTTACACCCGCTTAGATGAACATACACCCACTTACACGAACTTACACGTACTTCCATGCACTTGCACGCACTTACACGCACTCACACGCAATTACACACACTCACACGCACTCACACGCATTTACACACACATACACATACTTATACGCACTTACACGCACTTACACGCACTTACACGCACTTACACACACTCATACGAAGTCACAAGTACCTACACGCACTTACATGAACTTACACACACTTACACAAACTTACATGAACTTAGACGAACTTACATACAAATACACGCACTTACACGCACTTAGATGTACGTACACGCACTTATATACATTTACATGTAATTACACGAACTACACGCACTTACACACACTTACACAAACGTACACCTAGTTACATGCACTCATACGCACTTACATACACTAACACGCACTTACACGCACTTACACGTACTTACATGCACTTACACACACCTACACGTACTTACACGCACTGACACAAACTCACACGCACTTACACACACTTATAAGAACTTATACACACTTACACACACTTACACAAACTTACACAAACTTACACGCACTTACACACACCTACCCGCACTTACACGCACTTACACGCACTTACACGTACTTACACATACTTATACGCAGTCAGACGTACTTGCATGCACTTGCACACACGTACACATACTTACACTCACTTACTCATACTTACGCGCACTTACACGCACGTACACACACGTACACGCACATACACGCACTTACACACACTTACACATACTTACATGCACTTTCACGTACTTACACGCATTTACATGCACTTACATGCACTTACATAATTACACGTACTTACACGTACTTACACGCACTTATACGGACTGACACAAACTTACACGCACTTACGCGCACTTATACGCACTTACACGCACTTACACAAGCGTACACGCACTTACACACACTTACACGAACTTAGACTTACTTACATGTACCTACATACACTCACACGCACTCACACACACTTACACGTACTCACATGCACTTACACATACTTATACGTACTTACACGCACTTACATGCACTTACACGCACTTACACGCACTGGCACAAACTCACACGCACTTACATGCACTTACACAAACTTACACGCACTTACACAAACTTACACGAACGTACATGAACTTACACGTAATTGCACGCACTTACACGCACTTACACGTACTTACACACATTTACACGCACTTACACACACTTACACGCACTTACACGAACGTACAAGCATCTACATGCACTCACACACACTTACACATACTCACACGTACTTACACACACTTACACGCACTTACACACACTTACACTCACTTACACGTGCTTACACGTACTTACACGCACTTACACGATTTTACACACACTTACACGTACTTTCACAAACGTACACAATCTTACACACACTTGCACACACTTACACACACTTACACGCACTGACACCTGCTTACACGCACTTACACACACTTACACACACTTACACGCACTTACATGCACTTACACACACTTACATGCACTTACACGCACTTATACACACTTACACGAACTTACACGCATTGGCACGCACTGGTACGCACTTACACGTACGTATACGCACTTACACGCACTTACACACACTTACACGCACTTATACGTACTTACACAAACTTACACACAATTACACGCACTTACACCTACTTACATGCACTTACACGTACTTACACGCACTTACATGCACTTACACCCACTTACACAAATTTACACGCACTTACACACACTTACATGCACGTACACGCCCTTATATGCACTTACACGCACTTACACATACTTACACGTACTTACCCGAACTTATACGCACTTACACGTACTTAGACGCACTTGCATGCAGTTCCCCCCACTTACACGCACTTACGTGCACTTACAATTTACATGCACTTACATGCACTTACACGTACTTACATGCACTTATACGCACTTCCACACACAGACACGAACTAACACGCACTTACGCGCACTTACACATACTTACCACACTTATACAAACGTACACGAACTTATGCACACTTACACAAACTTACATGCACTTACATGCACTTACACGCACTTACACACACTCACACGCATTTACACGCACTTACACACACTTACACACACTTACACATACTTACATGTACTTACACGTACTTACACATACTTGCATACACTTACACACACTTACACGCACTGACATGAACTCACACACACTTACACGCACGTACACGAACTTACACGCACTTACACGAACTTACACAAACTCACACAAACGTACTTGCAAGTACACGCACTTACACGCACTTTCATCCACTTACACGCACTTACACACACTTTCACGCACTTACACGAATGCACACATACTTACATGCACTTACACAAACTTTCACGCACTTACACGTACTCACACGCACTTACACGCACTCACACATACTTACACACACTTATACACACTTACACACACTTACACGCACTTACACACACTTACACACACTTCCACACACAAATACAAACTCACACGCAATTACACGTACTTACACAAACTTACACACACTTACACGCACTTAAACGAAATACATAAACTTACACACACTTACATCACTTACACCTAATTACACGCACTTACACGCACTTACATGCATTGACACGCATTTACACGCACTTACATACACGTACACAAACTTGGACGCACTTACACATACTTTCACACACTTTCACACACTTACACGCACTTACACGCACTTAGAGGCACCAACACACTCTTACACATACTTACACGCACTTACAGGCACATGCATGCACTTACACGTACTTGCACGCACTTACACGCACTTATACGTACTTGCATGCACTTGCACCTACTTACACGCACTTACATGTACTTACAAGTAATTACACGCTCTTACACGCACTTACATGCACTTACACACACTTACAAGCACCTATACGAACTTATACGATCTTACACGCACTTAAACATACTCATACAAACCTACACACACTTACATATACTGACACGTACTTACATGCACTTACACGTACTTACACATACTTACACGCACTTACACACACTTACACGTACTTACACGTACTTACACACACTTACACGCACTTCCACGCATTTACACATACTTACACACACTTACATGCACTTACACTCACTTAGACGCACTTACACGCACTTATCCGCACATACATGCTCTTACACATACTACCACAATCTTACACGCATTTACACGCACTTACAAGCACTTGCACGGACTTAGATGCACTTACACGCCCTTACAAACACTGACACAAACTTACATGCACTTACACGCACTTACACGCACTTACACGCACTTACACGGACTCATACGGACATACACGCACTTACATGCACTTACACAAAGTTATACGCACTTACACACTCTTACACGCACTTACACACACTCACACGTATTTACACGCACTTATACATACTTACACACACTTACACGCACTTACACACACTTACACGCACTTCCACACACGGACACAAACTCACACGTACTTACATGCACTTACACAAACTTACACACACTTACATGTACTTACAGGAACTTACACGAACTTACACGTACTTACACACACGTACACGCACTTACATGCACTTACAAGCACTTACACTCACTTACACAAATGTACACGCACTTACACGCACTTACACGAACTTACACACACTTACACGACCTTACACGCACTTACACACACTCACACGCACTCACACGCACTTACACGTACTTAAACGAACTTACACGTAATTACACGCACTTACACACACTTACACGAACTTACATGCACTGACAGGAATTCACACGCCCTTACACACACTTATACAAACTTACACACACTTACACGCACGTACACGAACTTACACGAACGTATATGCACTTACACGCACTTATACACACTCACACGTACTTACACATACTTACACGTACTTACACGCACTTACACGCACTTATATGCACTTACACGCACTTACACGCACTTACACACACTTACACAAACTAATAGGCACTTGCACAAACTTACACCTACTTACACGCACTTACACGCACTTCCTAATACTTACACGTACTTACACGCACTAACATGCACTTACACATCTTACACGCACTAACACGCACTTATACGCACTTACATGCACTTATATGCACTTACACGCACTTGCATGCACTTGCGCATACTTACACACACTTACACGCACTTACATGCATTTATACGCACTTACACGCTCTTACACACACCTACACACACTTACACGCACTTACATGCACTTACACATACTTAGACGCACTTACACGAACATACATGCACTAACACATACTGACACGCACTTACACGCACTTACACGCACTTACACATACTTACATGCACTTACACGTACTTACACGCACTTATACGTACTTACACGCACATACACACACTTACACGCACTTACATGCACTTATATGCATTTACACGCACGTACACACACTTACATGCACTTACACTCACTTACACGTACTTACACATGCTTACACGTACTTACACAAACTTACACACACTTACACACACTTCCACACACCTACACATACTTACATGCACTTACATGCACTTGCACGTACTTACACAAACTTACACGCACTTACACGCACTTACACGCACTTACACAGATTTACACAAACGTCATGCATTAACACAAACTTACACCAACTTACACGAACATACACGCACTTATCTGTACTTACACGCACTCACACACACTTACACGTACGTACACGCACTTACACGCACTTACACGCACTGACACGACTCACACAAACTTACACACACGTATACGAATCTACACGCACTTACACGCACTGAAACGCACTTACACGCACTAACACACACTTACACGCACTTACACACACTTATACGCACATACATACCCTTACACACACTTACATGTACTTACACGCACTTACACGCACTTACATACACTTACACAAACTTGCACGCACTGGCATGCATTGGCACACACTTGCACACACTTACATGCACTTACACGTACCTACACGCACTTACACGTACTTACACGCACTTACACAAAGTTACACACACTTACATGCACTTACACGCACTTGGAGATACTTAGACGCACTTGCATGTACTTGCATACGCTTACACGCACTTACACCCACTTACACGCACTTACACGTACTTACACACATTTACATATACTTCACATATACTTACACGCACTAAAACGCACTAATACTCACTTACATGCACTTACACGCACTATACGTACTTATATGCATTTTCACGCACTTACACACACTTACACGCACTTAAACGCACTCACACGAACGTATACACACTAACACGCACTTAGACGTACTTACACGTACTTACACATACGTACACGCATTTACATACACTTACACAAACTTACAAACACTTATACGCTCTTACACGCACTTACACGCACTTACATGCACTTACACGTACTAACACGCACTTACACACACTTACACAAACTTACAAACACTTACACGCTCTTACACGCACTTACACGCACTTACACGCACTAACACGCACTTACACACATTTACACACACTTACATGTACTTTCACGCAATTATACACACTTACACACAATTACATGCACTTATCAAACATACACGCACTTATACACACTTACACGTACTTACACACACTTACACAAACGTACACGAACGTACACGCACTTAAACGAACTTACACACACTTACTCATACTTACACGCACTTACACGCACTCACATATACTTACATGCACTTACACGTACTTACTCATGCTTACACATAATTACACATACTTACACACAGTGACACAAACGTACACGTACTTACACCCACTTACACGTACTAACACACAATTACATGCACTTATACGTACTTACACACACTTACACGCACTTACACACACTTACACACACTTACATGTACTTACACACACTTACACGCACTCACACGCACTTACACGCACTTACACATACTTACACGCACTTACACACACTTACACGTACTTACATGCACTTACACGTACTAATATGCACTTATACGCACTTACACGCAGTTACACACACTTACACGCACTTACACGTACTTACACGCACTTACACGCACTTACACGTACTTACACGCACTTACACGCACTTACACAAGTGTACACGCACTGGCGTGCACTGGCACGCACTTACACGTACTTATACATTCTTATATGTACTTACACGCACTTACATGCACTTACACGTACTAATATGCACTTATAGGCACTTACACGCAGTTACACACACTTACACGCACTTACACGTACTTACACGCACTTACACGAACGTATACGTACTTACACGCACTTACATGCACCTCCACGTACTTACACGCACTTACACAGATTGACACACACTTACACTTACTAACACACACTTACACGCACTTATACGCGCTTAGACGTACTAACACGCGCTTACACGTACTTACACGCACTTGTATGCACTTGCACACACTTACACGCACTTATACGTACTTACATGCACTTACACACACTTATACATACTTACACGTAAGTACACGCACTTACACGTACTTACACGCATTTACTCATACTTATACACACTTATACGCACTTACACGCACTTACACAAACTTACACCTACTTATACATACTTATACAAACGTACATGCACTTACACGTACTTACACATACTTACACATACTTATACACACTTACACGCACTTACACGCACTTACACGTACTTACACGCACTTACACATACTTACATGCACTCACACGCACCTACACGCACTAACACGCACTTACACATACTTACACGCACTTACACAAACTTACACATACTTACACGCACTTACACGCACTTACACGCACTTACACGCACTTACACGCACTTACACATACTTGAACATACTTGCACACACTTACACACACTAACACGTATTTACATGCACTTACGCGCACTTACATGCACTTACACGTACTTACACACACTTGCACACACTTTACAGGCACTTACACGCACTTACGCGCATGTACACGCACTTACACACACTTACACGCACTTTCACGCACTTACACGCACTTACACCCACTTAAACAAACTTACACATACTTACACATACTTACACACACTTACACACAATTACACGTACTTACACACACTTACATGCATTTACACACACTTACACATACATATACGCACTTACACACAGTTACACACACTTGCACGCACTTAAACGTACTTACATGCACCTACACAAACGTATACGCACTTACACGCACTTACACGCACTTACACACACTTGCACGCACTTACACGCACTTACACGCACTTACACCCATTTACATGCACTTACATTCACTTACACGTAATTACACACACATACCCACGCTTACACGCACTTACACGCATTGACACGAACTTATATGCACTTACACGTACTTACACACACTTATATCCACTTACACAAACGTACACACACTTACACGCACTTACACGAACTTACAAGCACTTACATGCACTTACACGCACTAAAACGCACTCACACGCACCTACACACACTCACATGCACTTACACGTATTTACACACACCTACACGTACTTACATGCACTTCCACGTACTTACACACACTTACTTGCACTTACACACACTAATACAAACTCACACGTACTTACATGCACATACACAAACTTGTACGAACTTACACAAACTTACACACAAATACACGTACGTACACGCACATACACGCACTTACACGCACTTACACCAGTGTTGACTTCGAGGCTCGATGTAGGCTGGCTACAACGACATCGGTACATCGATGAGCATCGATGCTACATCGATGTCGAGGTCGTTGTGTGGCGCAACCGGGATCGTCGAAACTGCCAGTTTAGCCGAAACACTAATTTTTGCAACGAGAACATCAAAGAATCCGGAAGACGACCGGACCAGTTTTTTGCACAACGAGCCTATACAACATGCAATCACTTCGATGCATGTGAGCGCTAAATTCATGCATGACTGGATCCATGTTATGCCATCTGGACCTTGTAAGCTCCTTAGTGACCAATGACGTTGGCTTGCATGTCTCTTTTGTGGATATGCAAAGGCGGCTGCAGGCCGCTAACTTTTCCCTCGTTGTCTGCCACGTAAGGAGGGTGCTGGCTGGCGGCAACTCCACCTACGAAGATGTTTTTTTCTACCAATTGAGGCACTTCATCCTGTACCATTGACTAGGTTCATTGTAGCTATCAGTCTCAGCGGGTTCAATGCCCTGAATCCAAGTCGGTTGTAGTAAGCTCGTACACCTCTCTTCCGTGTTCGCTTCCACACTTACACGTTTTGGC
>SZWC01008681.1:56915-77231 GCA_023375785.1 Penium margaritaceum
AAGAAGCAGCTGAAGCAGATTCAACATCAAATGATGAAGCAACGAAAGATGCAACAGCAGAGAGAGCACCAGAAGAAGAAGCAGTTGTGGCAGTTGCAGAAGGAGCCATAGCAGGAAGAATAGATTCAACAAAAGTGCCAACAAGTACAGGCGCTAGCAAGATTGGTAAGGCTCCCACAGACGCAGCTGGAAGTGCCCGAGCAGAAGATGTCCAAACCCCAGGGGCTGCCAGGCCAGCAAAACGTCCAGCAACACCAGCAAGCAAGGCAGCCAAGCGCAAGCAAGCAGCAAAACAGAAGTAGTTGTAGAGCTGGTTCCATGTGGTTTGCTCTTGTATTTGAAGTGCAATGTGCTTAACCTTCATTTTCATCATATGCCATGCTTACTGTTTTTTCTATGCCTCGTTCCTTTACTATAGCAATGTCACTGTCCTACATTACAGTGGTCACTATCCTACATGCATATGTGAAACACCCAAGGCAATGTTTGGTGACTACAATTTTTAGTATTTGTCCCAAAGTGACTGAAGTTACATNTCTCTTCACCCCCTGCCCCTCCTCCGTCTCCACCCCCCCCCCCCCCCCCCCCCCCCCCCCCCCACATCGCTGCACCGATGTGTGCCCCAATGGGTACATAGATACATCGATGTAGACATCGATGTACCGATGTTCGTGGTACAAAGGACAACACTGACTTACACGCACTTACACGCACTTACACGCAAGGACACAAACTCACACGTACTTACACGCATTTACATGAACTTACACACACTTACACGCACTTACACGAACTTACACTAACTTATACGCACTTACACGTACTTACACACACTTACACGCACGTGAACGCACTTACACAAACTTACACGTACTTACACACACTTAAACGTACTTGCATGCTCTAGCACACACTTACACGCACTTGCACGCACTTACACATACTTACGCACACTTACACGTACTTATACACACTTACATACGCTTACACACACTTAAACGCACTTACACGCACATACACGTACTTCTACACACTTTCACGTACTTACACGTACTTATACACACTTACATACGCTTACACACACTTAAACGCACTTACACGCACATACACGTACTTCTACACACTTTCACGTACTTACACGTACTTATACGCACTTACACGCACTTACACAAACATACACACACTTACACGCACCTACACGTACTTACATGCACTTACATGCACTTACACGCACTTACTCGCACTTGCACAAACTTGCATGCACTTACACGCACTTACACGCACTTACATACATTTACACGTACTTACACAAAGTTACACGCACTTTCATACACTCACAGACACTTCCAGATACTCATAGACACTTAAACGCACTGACACGCACTGACACGCACGTATACGTACTTACACGTACTTACACGCAATAACATGCACTTACACAAACTCACACACACTTACACGCACTTACACAAACTTACACACACTTACACAAACTTACACAAACTTACACGTACTTACATGTACTCACACACACTTACACGCACTCACACATACTTACACGCACTTACACGTAATTACACGCACTTACACACACTCACACATAATTACACCCACTTACACGTACTTACACGCACTGACACAAACTCACACATACTTACACGCACTTACATGAACTTACACACCCTTATCCGCACTTACACAAACTTACACAAACTTACACACACTTACACACACTTACACATACTTACATGCACTTACACGCACTTACACGTACTTACACACACTTACACGCACTTACACATACTTAAACGCACTTACACGCACGTACACGTACTTACACGCACTTATACGCACTTACACAAACTTACACGCACTAGCACGCACTGGCACGCAGTTGCAGGTACTTACATGCACTTACACGCATTTACACGTACTTACACGCACTTATACGCACTTACACAAACTTACACGCACTAGCACGCACTGGCACGCAGTTGCAGGTACTTACATGCACTTACACGCATTTACACGTACTTACACGTAGTTACACGCACTTACACGCACTTACACATACCTACATGCACTTACATGCACTTATACGCACTTACACAAACTTACACGCACTTACATGAACTTACACACACTTCCACATATTGACACGTACTTACACGTACTAACACATACTTACACATACTTACACGCACTTATACGCATGTATACGCACTTACACACACTTACACACACTTATACGCACTTACACGCACTTACATGCACTTACACACACTTCCACATATTGACACGTACTTACACGTACTTACACATACTTACACATACTTACACGCACTTATACGCATGTATACGCACTTACACACACTTACACACACTTATACGCACTTACACGCACTTACATGCACTTACACACACTTCCACATATTGACACGTACTTACACGTACTTACACATACTTACACATACTTACACGCACTTATACGCATGTATACGCACTTACACACACTTACACACACTTATACGCACTTACACGCACTTACATGCACTTACACACACTTCCACATATTGACACGTACTTACACGTACTTACACATACTTACACATACTTACACGCACTTATACGCATGTATACGCACTTACACACACTTACACACACTTATACGCACTTACACGCACTTACATGCACTTACACACACTTCCACATATTGACACGTACTTACACGTACTTACACATACTTACACATACTTACACGCACTTATACGCATGTATACGCACTTACACACACTTACACACACTTATACGCACTTACACGCACTTACATGCACTTACACACACTTCCACATATTGACACGTACTTACACGTACTTACACATACTTACACATACTTACACGCACTTATACGCATGTATACGCACTTACACACACTTACACACACTTATACGCACTTACACGCACTTACACGCACTTACACATACCTACATGCACTTACATGCACTTATACGCACTTACACAAACTTACACGCACTTACATGAACTTACACACACTTCCACATATTGACACGTACTTACACGTACTAACACATACTTACACATACTTACACGCACTTATACGCATGTATACGCACTTACACACACTTACACACACTTATACGCACTTACACGCACTTGCATGCACTTGCACACACTTACACCTACTTACACGCACTTACATGCACTTACACGTACTTACACGCACTTACACACACTTACACGCACTTTCACGCACTTATACGCACTTACACGCACTTGTATGAACTTATACACACTTACATGCACTTACACACACTTACACGTACTTACACGCACTTACACGCACTTACACACACTTACACGCACTTTCACGCACTTATACGCACTTACACGCACTTGTATGAACTTATACACACTTACATGCACTTACACACACTTACACGTACTTACACGCACTTACACGCACTTACACGCACTTACACTCACGTTTACACACTTATACCTACTTACACAAACTTACACACACTTACATACACTTACACGTACTTATATGTACTTGCACGTAATTACACGCACTTATACATACTTTTACAAGCTTACATGCACTTACACGTACTTGCACGCACTTACACATAGTTACACACACTTACACGCACTGACATGCACTTACACGCACTTACACAAAAGTATACGCACGTACACGTACTTAAACGTACTTACACGTACTTGCACGTACTTACACACACTTACACGCACTCACACACACTTACACGCACTAACACACACTTACACGCACTGACACAAACTTACACGCATTTACGCTCACTTATACGCACTTACACAAACGTACACACACGTATACGCACTTACACAAAGTTACATGCACTTACATGCACTTATACACAGTTCCACATACTCACACGTACTTACACGCACTCACAGGCACTTACACGTACCTACACGTTCTTACACGCACTAATATACACTTACACGCACGTACACGCACTTACACGCACTTACATGTACTTGCACGTACTTATACACACTACCATACACTTACACGCACTTACACGAAATTACACGCACTTACATGCACTTACACGTACTTGCATGCACTTGCACACACGTACACACACTTACACTTACCTACACATACTTACGCGCACTTACACTTAAGCGCACTTATACGCACTTACATGCACTTACACAAACGTACACGCACTTACACACACTTACACGAACTTAGACGCACTTACATGTACTTACATACACTTACACGCACTCACACACACATACACACACTCACATGCACTTACACATACTTATACGTACTTACACGCACTTACATGTACTTACACGTACTTATACGTACTTACACGCACTTTCACATACTGGCACAAACTCACACGTACTTACATGCACTTACACAAACTTACACGCACCTACACAAACTTACACGAACTTACACGAACTTACACGTAATTGCACGCACTTACACGCACATATACGCACTTACACGCACTTACACGCTCTTACACGCACTTACACGCACTTACACACACTTATACGTACTTACACAAACTTACACGCACTTACACGCACTTACACGCACTTCCACCTACTTGCACGCACTTACACGCACTAACATGTACTCACACATACTTACACACACTTACACATACTCACACGCACTTACATGCACTTACACACACTTACACGCACTTAGACGCACTCACACACACTTACACGCACTAACATGTACTCACACATACTTACACACACTTACACATACTCACACGCACTTACATGCACTTACACACACTTACACGCACTTAGACGCACTCACACACACTTACACACACTTGCATGTACTTGCACACACTTACACGCACTTACATACACTTATACGCACTAACATGCACTTACATGCACTTACACGTACTTATACGAACTTACACGCACTTACACGCACTTACACGCACTTACACACACATATACTCACTTATACAAAATTGCACGTACTTTCACGCACGTATACAAACTTACACGCACTTACACGTACTTACAAGTACTTACACGCACTTATACGCACTTACACATACTTACACGCACTTATACTCACTTATACAAAATTGCACGTACTTTCACGCACGTATACAAACTTACACGCACTTACACGTACTTACAAGTACTTACACGCACTTATACGCACTTACACATACTTACACGCACTTACACGCACTTATACACACTTATACATACTTATACACACTTACACGTACTTGTATGTACTTGCACACACTTACACGCACTTACAAGCACTTATATGCACTTATGCGCACTTACATGTACTTATACATACTTACACGTACTTACACACACTTACACGTACTTGTATGTACTTGCACACACTTACACGCACTTACAAGCACTTATATGCACTTATGCGCACTTACATGTACTTATACATACTTACACGTACTTACACGCACTTACACATACTTATACAAACTTACAAACACTTACACACACTTACACGCACTTACACACACTTACACGTACTTATACTCACTTACACGCACTTATACGCACTTACGCAAACGCATATGTACTTACATGCACTTACATGCACTTACACGCACTTACACGCACTTACACGTACTTACACGCACTTACACATACTTATACAAACTTACAAACACTTACACACACTTACACGCACTTACACACACTTACACGTACTTATACTCACTTACACGCACTTATACGCACTTACACAAACGCATATGTACTTACATGCACTTACATGCACTTACACGCACTTGCACGCACTTACACACACCTACACGTACTCACACGCACTTACACGCATTTACATGCACTTACATGCACTTACACGCAATCACACGCACTTACACGCACTTACACGTACTTACACGCACTGACACGAACTTACACGCACTTACGCGTACTTACACGCACTTACATACACTTACACAAACGTACACGCACTTACACGCACTTACACAAACTTACACACACTTCCACATACTTACACGTACTTACATACACTAACACGCACTTTCACGCACTTACGTGCACTTACATGCACTTACACGCACTTGCATACACTTGCACACACTTACACGCACTTACACGCACTTACACGCACTTACATGCACTTACGCACACTTATACGTACTTACACGCACTTACGCAAACTTACACATACTTACATGCACTTACACGCACTTACACGCACTTACACGTACTTACACATACTTACATGCACTTACACCCACTTACACAAACTTACACGCACTTACACGCACTTACACACACTTACGCGCCCTTCCATCCACTTACACGCACTTATACATACTTACACATACTTACACAAACTTATACACACTTACATGCACTTACACGCACTTGCCTGCACTTACACACACTTACACGCACTTACACGCACTTACAATTTACATGCACTTACATGCACTTACACGCACTTACACGCACTTATCCGCACTTCCACACACAAACACGAACTTACACGCACTTACGTGCACTTACACATACTTACCACACTTATACGAACGTACATGCACTTATACACACTTACACAAATTTACATGCACTTACATGCACTTACACGCACTTACACGCACTCACACGCACTTACACGCACTCACACACATTTACACACACTTACACATACTTACACGTACTTACACGTACTTACACATACTTGCATATACTTACACGCACTTACACGCACTGACGTGAACTCACACGCACTTACACGCACGTACACAAACTCACACGCACTTACACGTACTTACACGAACTTACATGCACTTACACGCACTTACATGATCTTACATAAACTTACACGCACTTACATCACTTACACCTAATTACACGCACTTACACGCACTTACACACACTTACACGCACTTACACATACTTTCACACACTTTCAC
Source organism: Penium margaritaceum (assembly GCA_023375785.1). Lineage (NCBI taxonomy): Eukaryota > Viridiplantae > Streptophyta > Zygnematophyceae > Desmidiales > Peniaceae > Penium > Penium margaritaceum. The sequence continues at coordinate 63,917 of SZWC01008681.1, forward strand.
ACACTTACACGCACTTACACACACTTACACAAACTTACACGCACCGGCACACACTGGCACACAGTTAAACACACTTACACGTACTTACATACACTTACACGCACTTACACGTACTTACACACACTTACACGCACTTACACGCACTTATACGCACTTACACGCACTTACACACACTCACACGTACTTACACAAACTTAGATGCACTCTCACGCACTCATACGCACTTCCACGTACTTACACGCATTTACAAGCACTAACACACACTTACACATACTTACACGCACTTACACGCACTTGCATGCACTTACACGTACTGACACACACTTACACGCACTTACATGTACTAACAAGTAATTAGACGCACTTACACGCACTTACACATTCTTACATGCACCTACACGAACTTATAAAAACTTACACGCACTTACACGTACTCATACAAACCTACACACACTTACACATACTATCACATACTTACACAAACTTACATGTACTTACACATACCTACACACACTTACACACACTTACACGCACTTAAACGCACTTACACACACTTACACGCACTTACACACACTTACACACACTTACACTTCCATACATTTACACATACTTATACGTACTTACATGCACTTACACACACTTACACACACTTACACAAATTTACATGCACTTACATGCACTTACACGCACTTACACGCACTCACACGCACTTACACGCACTCACACACATTTACACACACTTACACATACTTACACGTACTTACACGTACTTACACATACTTGCATACACTTACACGCACTTACACGCACTGACGTGAACTCACACGCACTTACACGCACGTACACAAACTCACACGCACTTACACGTACTTACACAAACTTACATGCACTTACACGCACTTACATGATCTTACATAAACTTACACCCACTTACATCACTTACACCTAATTACACGCACTTACACGCACTTACACACACTTACATGCACTTACACATACTTTCACACACTTTCACACACTTACACGCACTTACACACACTTACACAAACTTACACGCACCGGCACACACTGGCACACAGTTAAACACACTTACATGTACTTACATACACTTACACACACTTACACGTACTTACACACACTTACACGCACTTACACGCACTTATACGCACGTACACGCACTTACACACACTCACACGTACTTACACAAACTTACATGCACTTTCACGCACTCATACGCACTTCCACATACTTACACGCATTTACAAGCACTAACACACACTTACACATACTTACACGCACTTACACGCACTTGCATGCACTTACACGTACTGACATGCACTTACACACACTTACATGTACTAACAAGTAATTAGACGCACTTACACGCACTTACACATTCTTACATGCACCTACACGAACTTATACAAACTTACACGCACTTACACGTACTCATACAAACCTACACACACTTACACATACTATCACGTACTTACACAAACTTACACGTACTTACACATACCTACACACACTTACACACACTTACACGCACTTAAACGCACTTACACACACTTACACGCACTTACACACACTTACACACACTTACACTTCCATACATTTACACATACTTATACGTACTTACATGCACTTACACACACTTACACACACTTACACGCACTTATCCGCACATACATGCTCTTACACATACTAACACAATCTTACACGCATTTACACGCACTTACACATACTTATACGTACTTACATGCACTTACACACACTTACACACACTTACACGCACTTATCCGCACATACATGCTCTTACACATACTAACACAATCTTACACGCATTTACACGCACTTACACGCACTTACACGCACTTAGATGCACTTACACGCCCTTACACACATTGACACAAACTTACACGCACTTACACGCACTTACACGCACTTACACGGACGTATACGAACATACACGCACTTATATGCACTTACACAAAATTATACGCACTTACACACACTTATACGTACTTACATACACTTACACGCACTTACACACACTTACACGCACTTTCACACACTAACACAAACTCACACGCACTTACATGCACTTACACAAACTTATACACACTTACATGCACTTACACGAACTTACACAAACTTACACGTACTTACACACACGTACACGCGCTTACATGCACTTACAAGCACTTACATGCACTTACACAAATGTACACGCACTTACACACACTTACACAAACTTACACGCACTTACACGACCTTACACGCACTTACACACACTCACACGCACTCACACGCACTTACACGTACTTAAACAAACTTACACGTAATTACACGCACTTACACACACTTACACAAACTTACACGCACTGACAGGAATTCACACGCACTTACCAGCACTTACACAAACTTATACACACTTACACGCATGTACACAAACTTACACAAACTTACATGCACTTACACGTACTTACACATACTTACACGTACTTACACATACTTACACACGCTTACACGCACTTACATGCACTTACATGCAATTACACGTACTTACACGCACTTAGACACACTTACACAAACTAATACGCACTTATACAAACTTACACGCACTTACACGCACTTACACGCACTTCTACATACTTACGCGCACTTACACGCACTAACATGCACTTACACATCTTACACGCACTTACACACACTTACATGCAATTACACGCACTTACATGCACTTACACGCACTAACATGCACTTGCGCATACTTACACACACTTACACGCACTTACACGCATTTATATGCACTTACACGCTCTTACACACACTTACACACACTTACATGCACATACACGCACTTACACGTACTTACAGAAACTTACACATACTTACACGCACATACACAAACGTACATGCACTAACACGTACTGACACGCACTTACACGCACTTACACACACTTACACATACTTACACGTACTTACGCGTACTTACACACACTTATACGCACTTACACACACTTACACACACTTACACGCACTTACAAAAACTTACACACACTTACACACACTTCCACACACATACACATACTTACATGCACTTACATGCACTTGCACGTACTTATACAAACTTACACGCACTTACACGCACTTACACGCACTTACACGGATTTACACAAACGTACATGCATTAACACGCACTTACACCAACTTACAGGAACATACACGCACTTACCTGTACTTACACGCATTCACACATACTTACACGTCCTTACATGCACTTACACGCACTTACACGCACTGACACGACTCACACAAACTTACACACACTTATACGCATCTACACGCACTTACACGCACTGACATGCACGTATACGCACTTACACGCACTTACACGCACTTACACACACTTACACACACTTACACGCACGTACATACACTTACACAAACTTGCACGCACTGGCACACACTTACACGCACTTACACGTACTTACACGCACTTACACGTACTTACACGTACTTACATGCACTAACACACACTTACACATACTTACACGCACTTACACAAAGTTACACGCACTTACATGCACTTACACGCACTTACACATACTTAGACGCACTTGGATGTACTTGCATACGCTTACACGCACTTACACGCACTTACACGCACTTACATGCACTTACACACACTATACATACTTATACGCACTTTCACGCAATTACTTGCACTTACACGCACTTACACGCACTTACACGAACGTATACACACTATTACGCACTTACACATACTTACACATACTTACACATATGTACACGCATTTACACACACTTAAACGATTTTACAAACACTTATATGCTCTTACACGCACTTACACGCACTTACACGCACTTACGCACACTTACACGAACTTACATGCACTTACACTCACTTACCCACACTTACGCACACTTGCATGTACCCACACACACTTTTGCGCACTAACACGCACTTACACACATTTACACACATTTACACAAACCTACATGGACTTTCATGCAATTATACACACTTACACACAATTACACGCACTTACCAAACATACACGTACTTATAAACAATTACACATACTTACACACGCTTACACAAACGTACACGCACGTACACACACTTACACGAACTTACACGCACTTACACGTACTTACACGCACTCACACGCACTCACACACACTTATCAGCACTTACACGAACTTACACGCACTTACACGCACTTACACAAACTTACACGTACTTACACCTACTGACACGCACTTACACGCACTAACACACATTTATACAATCTTACACACACTTACACGCACTTATACGTACTTACACGCACTTACACACACTTACACGCACTTACACGCACTTACACGCACTCACACGCACTCACACACACTTATCAGCACTTACACGAACTTACACGCACTTACACGCACTTACACAAACTTACACGTACTTACACCTACTGACACGCACTTACACGCACTAACACACATTTATACAATCTTACACACACTTACACGCACTTATACGTACTTACATGCAGTTACACACACTTACACGCACTTACATGCACTTACACGCACTTACACGTACTTATATGTACTTACACGAACTTACATGCACTTACACGCACTTACAGGCATCTACACACACTTACACGCACTTATGCATACTTACACACACTTACACGCACTTACACACACTTACATGCACTTTCATGCACTTACACACATCATGTACTTACATGACTGTACACGCACTTACACACACTTACACCAACGTACACGCACTTACACGCACTTACACGCACTCATGCGTACTTACACGCACTTATATGCAATTAAACGCACTTACACGCACTTACATGCACTTTCACGCACTCACATAAATTCACACACACTTACACGTGATTATACGCACGTACACACACTTACAAGCACTTACATAAACTTACACAAAGTTACATGCACTTACACGCACTTACAAACACATACACGCACTTACACATACTTACATGCACTTACAGACACTTACACGAATGTACACGCACTTACACGTACCTATACAAACGTATACACACTTACATACGCTTACACGCACTTAAACGCACTTACATGTACTTACACGCACTTACACACACTTACACACACTTACACACACTTATACATACTGACACAAACTCACACAAACTTACACGCACTTAGACGCACTTACATACACTTACATGCAGTTATGCACACTTACACGCACTTACACACAGTTACACACACTTACACGCACTTACACACACTTACACGTACTTACAAACACTTAAACACACTTACACACACTTACACGCATGTATACGCACTTACATAAACTTACACACACTGGCACAAACTGGCACGTACGGGAACACACTTACACGTACTTACACATACTTACACGAACTTACATACACTTATACACACTCACACGCACTTACGCGTACTTACACGCACTTACACACACTAACTTGTACTTACATGCACTTACACAAGCTTACACGTACTTACACGCACTTACACGTACTTACACGTACTTATATGCACTTGCACACACTTACACGCACTTACACACACTTACACATACTTACACGTACTTGCACGCACTTACACGCACTTACATGCACTTGTATGCACTTACACACACTTTACACCACTTATACACACTTAAACGCACTTATACTGACTTACACGCACTTACACACACTTACACACACCTTCACGCACTTACACACACTTACACACACTTACACGCACTTACACGAGCTTGCACGCTCTTACATGCACTTACACACACTTACACGTACGTATACAAACTTACACGCATTTACACGTACTTACACAAACTTACACACACTTGAACGCACTTACACACACTTACACGCACTTACACGCACTTAAACACACTTACACGCACTTATACACACCTACACGTACTTACACGAGCTTATACACACTTACACGCATTTACACGTACTTAAACGCACTTGCACGCACTTACACGCACTTACACACTCTCGCACGCACTTACACAAACATACATGCACTTACACGCACTTACACACATTAACAGGCACTTACATATACTTACACGTACTTACACGCACTTACACGCACTTACACATACTTATACGCACTTACACGAGCTTACACGTATTTGCACACACTTCCACGTACCTACACGTACTTACACATACTTATACGCACTTGTACATACTTACACAAACGTATACACACTTACACGCTCTTACACGCACTTACACACACTTAAATGAACTTACACGTACTCACACGCACTTACACGTACTTACACGCACTGGCACATACTTACATGCACTTGCACGCACTTACACGCACTTACACACAATTACACGCACTTACACACACTTACACGCCCTTACACACACTTACACGCACTTACACGTACTTACACGCACTTACATGCACTTACACGCACTTACACACAATTACACGCACTTACACACACTTACACGCCCTTACACACACTTACACGCACTTACACGTACTTACACGCACTTACATGCACTTACACAAACTTACACGTACTTGTATACACTGGCATGCACTGGCACGCACTTACATCACTTACACATACTTACACGCACTTACACACACTCACACATACTTACACGCACTTACATGTCCTAACACACACTTACATATACTTACACACACTTACACAAAGTTACATGCACTAACACGCACTTACACATACTTACACGCACTTACACACACTCACACATACTTACACGCACTTACATGTCCTAACACACACTTACATATACTTACACACACTTACACAAAGTTACATGCACTAACACGCACTTACACGCACTTATACGCACTTACACGCACTTTCACGTACATACATGCACTTACACGTACTTACATACACTTACATGAACTTCCACGCACTTACACACACTTACACGTACTTACACGTACTTACACGTACTTACACGTACTTACACGTACTTACACGTACTTACACGTACTTACACGTACTTACACGTACTTACACGTACTTACACGTACTTACACGTACTTACACGTACTTACACGTACTTACACGTACTTACACGTACTTACACGTACTTACACGTACTTACACGTACTTACACGTACTTACACGTACTTACACGTACTTACACGTACTTACACGTACTTACACGTACTTACACGTACTTACACGTACTTACACGTACTTACACGTACTTACACGTACTTACACGTACTTACACGCACTTACACGCACTTATACGCACTTACACGCACTTTCACGTACATACATGCACTTACACGTACTTACATACACTTACATGAACTTCCACGCACTTACACACACTTACACGTACTTACACGTACTTACACGTATGTACACGTATTTACACGCAATTACACAAACTTACAGACACTTACACACTCTTACATGCACTATCACGCACTTACACGCATTTACACGCACTTACATGTGCTTACACGCACTGACACCAAGGTATACGTACTTACACGCACTTACACACACTTACACGCACTTGCACGTACTTACAGGCACTTACACGAACTCACACACACTTACACGCACTTACATGCACTTTCACGTAATGATATGCACTTATACGCACTTACCAATCTTACCTGCACTTACACACACTTATACGTACTTACACACACTTAGACAAATTTACATGCACTTACACGCACTTACACAAACTTACACGCACTTACATGCACTTACACACACTTACATGCACTCACACGCACTTATACGCACTTACACGCACTTACAAGTACTTACACACACTTACACACACTTACACACACTGACACGAACTCACACGCACTTACACGTACTTACACAAACATACACACCCTTACACGATCTTACACAAGCTTACACAAACTTATACACGCTTAAACACACTTGCACGCACTTACACGCACTTACACACAATTACACGTACTTACAGGAACGAACACGCACTTATACACACTTACACAAACTTACACGCACTTACACGCACTTTCAGGCACTTACATGCACTCACATGCACCTACACATTATTACACACACTTACACGCATTTATATGCACTTACATGCACTTACACGCACTAACACGCACTTACATGCACCTACACGCACTTACACATACTTGTACGTACTGACACAAACTTAAACGCACTTATACGCACTTACATACACCTACACGCACTTACACGCACTTACACGCACTTACACGCACTTACACACACTTACACGCACTTACAGGCACGTTTACGTACTTATACACACTTACACGCACTTACACGAATGTACACGCACTTACACGCACTTACACGTACTTACATGCACTTACACGTAGTTACACGCACTTACACGTAATTACACAAACTTACACACACTGGCACGTACTAGCACTCACAGGCACACACTTACACGCACTTACACATCCTTACACGTACTTACACGCACGTATTCACACTTATACGTACTTACACGCACTTACATGTACTTACACGTACTTACACAAACTTACACGTACTTATACGCACGTACACATACTTACGCGTACTTACACACACTTACACACACTGACACGAACTCACACGCACTTACACGTACTTACATGCACTTACACGTAGTTACACGCACTTACACGTACTTACATGCACTTACACGTAGTTACACGCACTTACACGTACTTACATGCACTTACACGTAGTTACACGCACTTACACGTACTTACATGCACTTACACGTAGTTACACGCACTTACACGTACTTACACAAACTTACACACACTGGCACGTACTAGCACTCACAGGCACACACTTACACGCACTTACACATCCTTACACGTACTTACACGCACGTATTCACACTTATACGTACTTACACGCACTTACATGTACTTACACGTACTTACACAAACTTACACGTACTTATACGCACTTACACATACTTACGCGTACTTACACACACTTACACACACTAACACGCGCTTACGCATACTCACACGCACGTATACAAACTTACACACACTTACACGCACTTACAAACACTTACATACACTCACAAACACTTACATGCACTTACACACACTTACACGCACTTACACGCACTTGCACACACCTACACGCACTTACACGCACTTGCACGCACTTACACGCACTAACACGAACTCACACGCACTTACACAAACTTACACACACTTACACACACTTGTACACACTTACATGCACTTACACGCACTTAGACACACTTACACACACACAAACATACACATACTTACACGCACTTACACAAGTTTACATGCACTTACACGCACGTATACGCACTTACACGCTCTCACACGCACTTGCACACACTTACATGCACTTGCACACCCTTATATACACTTACACGTACTTATACACACTTACACTCACAGACACGAACTCACATGTACTTACACGTACTTACACAAACTTACACACACTTACACNTACACGCACTTACACGCACTTGCACGCACTTACACGCACTAACACGAACTCACACGCACTTACACAAACTTACACACACTTACACACACTTGTACACACTTACATGCACTTACACGCACTTAGACACACTTACACACACACAAATATACACATACTTACACGCACTTACACAAGTTTACAAGCACTTACACGCACGTATACGCACTTACACGCACTCGCACGCACTTGCATACACTTACATGCACTTGCACACCCTTATACACACTTACACGTACTTATACGCACATATACGCACTTACACTCACAGACACGAACTCACATGTACTTACACATACTTACACAAACTTACACACACTTACACGCACTTACACAAACTTACACAAACTTACATGCACTTACACGCACTTTGACGCACTTATACGCACTTACACGCACTTACAAACACGCACACATCCTTACACGCACTTACACACACTTACACAAACTTAAACGCACAGGAATGCACTGGCACACACTGGCACGCACTTGCACGCACTTACATGCACTTATACGTAGGTACACGCACTTACACACACTTACATGCACTTATATACACTTACACGCACTTACACGCACTTACACACTCTCACACGCACTTACAAAAACTTACACACACTTACACGCACTTACACGCACTTACACACTCTCACACGCACTTACAAAAACTTACACACACTTACACGCACTTACACGTATTTACACACACATATACACACTTACACGCACTTACATGCACTTATACACACTTACATGTACTTATAAGCACTTACACGAACTTACACGCACTTACACACACTTCCACGCACCTACACGTACTTACACAAACTTACACGCACTTGTACATATTTACACACACTTACACGCACTTACATGTACTTACATGCACTTACACGGACTTACACAAACTTACACGAACTTACACGCACTTACACGCACTTACACGCACTGACACACACTTACACGCACTCACACGCACATACACACACTTACATACACTTACACATACTTACACGCACTTACACACCCTTACACACACTTACACATACTTACACGCACTTACAGGCACTTACATGCACTTACACAAACTTACACATACTAGCACACACTGGCATGCACTGGCACGCACTTACACGCACTTACATGCACTTATACGCACTTACACGTACGTAGACATACTTACATATACTAACATACACTTCTACATACTTACATGCACTTACATGAAGTTATATGCACTTACACGCACTTACACGCTCTTACACGTACTTAGACGCACTTGCATATACTTGCACACACTTACACGCACTAAAATGCACTATACGCACTTACACACACTTACACACACTTCACATACACTCACACGTACTTAAACGCACTTACACTCACTTACACGTAATTACATGCATTCATACGCATTTACACGCTCTTTCATGTACTTACACAAACTTATACGCACCCACACACACTTACACAAACTTACACGCACTTATACGTACTTACACGCACTTACACGCACTTACATGTACGTACAAGCATTTACACGTACTTACACAAACTTACATACACTTACACGCTCTTACACGTATGTACACACACTTACACACATTTACATGCACTTACATGCACTTACACGTACTTACACAAACGTACACGGACATACACACACTTACACGCACTTATACGTACTTACACGCACTTATATGCACTTATACGCACTTACATGCACTTACAGGCACTTACAAGCACTTACCAAACTTATACATACTTACACACACTTACACGTACGTACACACACTTACACGAATGTACACACACTTACAGGCACTTACACAGACTTACACGCACTTACACACACTTACACACACTTACACGCACTTACACGCTCTTACACGCACTTACACGTCCTTACACGCACTTACACGCACTTACACATACTGACACCAAGTCATACGTACTTACATGCACTTACATAACCTGACACGCACTTACACGATCTTATACAAACTTACACGTACTTACACGCACTTACACATACGTACATACACTTACACGTACTTACACACAATAACACGCACTTACACAAACTTACATGTACTTACACGCACTTACACGCACTTACACGCACTCACACACACTTACACATTCTTACAAGCACTTACACGCACTTATACGCACTTACATGCACTCACACGCACTTGCACACACTTACACGTACTTATACGCACTTACACATACTTATACGCACTTCCACAAACTTATACGCACTTATATGCACTTACATATACCTATACGCACTTACACGTACTTACACAAACTTACACGTACGTACACGCACTTATACACACTTACGCGTACTTACACGCACATACACACACTAACACGCACTTACACATACTTACATGCACTTACACAAACGTACACGCACTTACACGCACTTACATGCACTTACACGCACTTACACGTACTTACATGCACTTGTATGCACTTGCACACACTTACACTCACTTACAGACACGTACACGCACTTACACTCACCTACACGCTCTTACACTCACTTACATGCACTTACACGCACTTACACGTACTGACACACACTTTCACGTTCTTGTACACACTTATACACACTTACACGTACTTACACGTACATACACGCACTTATATGTATTTACACACACTTACACAAACTTACACGCACTTATAAACACTTACACGTACTTACACGTACTTACACGTACTTACAAGCAGTTACACACACTTACACGCACTTACACGAAATTATACGCACTTACATGCACTTACACGCACTAACATGCACTTGCACACACTTACACGCTCTTACACGCACTCACACGTTCTTATACACACTTACATGTACTTACATACACTGACACGCAATTACACACACTTACACACACTTACACACACTAACACACTCTGACACAAACTTACCCACACTTACATGTTCTTACACGCACTTACACGCACTTACACACACTTACATGCACGTAAACACACTTACACAAACTTACACGCACTTACACGCACTTACACGCACTTACACAAACTTACACACACTTATATGCACTCACACACACTTACACGCACTCACACGTACTTACACGCACTTACACGCACTTACACGCACTTACACACACTTACACGCACTTACACGCACTTACACGCACTTACACACACTTACACGCACTTACACGTACTTACACGCACTTACACGCACTTACACGCACTTACACGCACTTACACACACTTACACGTACTTACACGCACCTACACGCACTTACACACACTTACACACACTTACATGTACTTACACGCACTTACACGTACTTACACGCACTTACACGTACTTACACGTACTTATACGCACTTACACGCACTTACACACACTTACACGCACTAACACGTACTTACACGCACTTACACGCACTTACACGAACTTACACGCACACACACACACACACACATACACACACGCACACACACGCACACACACGCACACATACGCACACACACGTACTTATACGCACTTACACGCACTTACACGCACTTACACGCACTTGCACGCACTTGCACGCACTTGCATGTACTTGCACGTGCTTACACGCACTTACACGCACTTACACACACTTACACGCACTTACACGCACTTACACGCACTTACACGCACTTACACGCACTTACACGCACTTGCACGCACTT